>LPNX010824811.1:0-102855 GCA_001517045.1 Pseudotsuga menziesii | reverse complement strand
TAAGAGGGAGTGTTGATGTATTTGTAACTTTGGAATGTATTCATCTATGTATCTTATGTATTGTAACCCGATGTTTATTCTAGGATGTATCTATTATGTAATTGAGTCATGTTTTCATGCCCCAATGTTCTGATTGGGAGAATCAATAATGCAAACAAGTCATGTCAAGTCATAGTGGGTAACCCTCTGATTATGTAAGGGTTAAAGTCCCTGCAGTTTCAGGGAACTAGGGTTATTAGAATATCCAAGTAGAGGTCGTCTCTAGTAGGGTTTTAGTCATGTTGGGATTAGTATAAATAGAGAGCTGGGGTCTCTATTTAGCACACATCACTCACACACTCAAGTGTAGCACATAGTTGAGGAAGGAGAAGACACTGGGGCTAGACAAGAAGAAGATTACTGTTGTCAGGAGTGCATCTTACTGTTTTGGGGTTTTACATCTTTTGTTGATTCTATCTCTGAGGAAGTTGTGGGGTTTTCTCCATTTATGGTTTCCCCGATAAAAAACGCTATGTTCATTATCTCTTGTGTTTGATTTTTGTACTTGTTATTCTCTCAGTAAAGATCCTAACATAATGCTAGCTTAATGTTGAAAAACTAACACTACTATAAGCTACTTTGGTCCTTGCCATTGCTAAATATATTTTGTTCTCTACTTCAATACTTGGCTTATTGTTTGAAAATGTTTGTGGCATTATTTATTTTGATGACATAGTAGAATATGTTACTATTTTTGGTGAAAGGTTCTTAGCATTATGGTACAAATTCTGTTTCTATTGTGTTGCAGACAAGGGATAATGCCATTGCATGGGATCCAAGAGAATCTATGAATTTTGCTATAGTATGTGTTCCTCATTCTAACTGACTTGAATTTTATGAGATTTCTATTGTTTGTTTTGGTATAATTACTTCTTCCTAGCAGTTATTAAAATTCGTTAAGTACTCAGTGCAAATGTAGTTTTTTAGTATCTTGTTCAGAGTTCACTTCATTGTATAGGATGATGACTTTTTAACTATCATCAAACTCTAGATAGATCAAAAAGTAATGTTGTAAAATGATTTTTTATGTTAGTAAAATAGGAAGTCTAATTTCTGAGAGCAAAACCTAAACATTTTTAATGCTACAGTGTAAGTTTCTTGTCTTTTGCTAGGATCACCATAGTGTGATTCTTTTTAACTGCAGTAAAATGAAGATTGCAACTGCTATAGCTATGATATGAGGAGAATGAATATTTCAACTTGTGTGCACCAAGACCATGTTTCTACTACATGAGTGTTCAGAATGATTGTTTCCTTGATACAGCTTTATGGCATTTATAAGTTTGGTTATTTAAACATTCTCCTTTTTTTGTTGCATGGATATTGACTATTCTCCATATGGTCAGGATTTTGTTACTGGATCTTATGATAGAATAGTAATTTCCTCGCACATGACACGCAGTATCTCTCCTTTTCTAGAATCACAACAAAATTAGTCAAGTTTATGCCATGCAGATATTTATTTGAAAATGTATTACAAGTAATTATCTTCTAACACCTGCAATAATGCCCTCCACAAGTGAGAATATTCCCCTATAATGCAGGTCACAGTAAAGCAATATACCATACTAAATGAATGCAAAGGTCATTATACAAAATAGTTTCCTGGTATTTTTGTGTCACTTTTTTTTATCATTAGACATGCCTTCTTTATAGTTTAAATTATTTATCTCTACATTGTATTTTGAGGCCATTAGAGAGGAACCCAGAATGTTCCCAACTAATTTGGATTCCAAATACTGAAGTTTTCTAATACTCAACATGTAAGGTTGGTAGCCTTATTCATACTCGGTCTAAAGAAGGACAGTCTTTGTGAGGATGAACCCTACTGTCTTCCCATCATCCAAGAACACCCTTTAAAGGCCATGACACTATCTTTTGGATCATAAAGCACCAAGAAATAACTTCTTGGCATTTGGTCTAACATGTTACTGTTGAACTTTACAGTCCTTTATCCACTTTGTTATTGTTTCTATTGAAGGACAAATAACAATGATCTGACAATGGATCTGGCTTGATGATGAGAACTGGGGTTTCTGAAACTTGGAACAATCCATTTCTTGAGCGGGTGGGGAAAATTTTCTCCCACCCTTCCTTTTCAATAACCAGGTCATAATCTCATTGGGAGAAAGTCGAGGGAAAACCTTCTTATTCCTTGGATTCCATTCTTTCTACCCTGGCAGTTCTAAGGCAAACAAGCAAGAGATGAACTTGTCCTCCACACGAGGACATCCTTCAACAACTTGGCATGAATATAAAAAGAGAAAACATAAAGGTACAAACTAAAAATACTCCTTCATAGAGGAAGCCTACAGAAAACCAGAATGCCAAAGCCACCTACATAAATGAAATACAGATAAGAGGACTAGCCATGGCTACTTAGTTCTTAAGCTTGTTTCCTCCATTGAGAGCCTCAGCCATTTCCATCCATTCTTTATGGTCCTTGTTGTATAATATAACATCAATTGAACTTTCATGTATGTGTTCAATTTTGTTTCCATATTGTAAGTGCTACAAGCATTTTCTAGAAATGTAAGGGCCCATTCTTATTTCCTTTTAATGCTTGGGTAGTTTAAATATTTGTACAATAATTATAAGGTAGATTTGTTACCTAATTATTCATTTGAATGATTATGCCATTTACATTTTTCATTATTTTGAGTGGGTTCTTTTTCTATACGTGGTAACCCTATATACATCGTTACTCTGTAACAAAAACACCATGGTAGGCTTCCATTTGAAATAGTTGTGAGGAGTTAATATGGACATGGGAAACCTATCAGCCATAAGAGAATGAAGGTGCCAGAGAGAAAAGGTCTAATATTCACCAGAATTGCAACTAACGATGGCCACGAGCTGTAGCCTCTAAACAAAGATGAACAAAGAGCAGAGCATATCTTGTAGAAATTCCTAGAACAAAAATAGATCTGAACACCAAGATTGTTCAGAAGGATGAGAAATTTGGTGCCATCTTGCTCTGATACCATATTAAATCAGAGTAAAAAGGACAAAATATGTGTATTTTTACACTCCATATAGACACAGAACAGAAATAGTTTACAGAGAAGCAGATTATCATAATTTAAGTTCATTGAAACCACAGGTCCGCAGTATGAGAGTGTGTGGAGCAAACATATGTAATTAGAAAGGAGACAAAGAAGGTGAGCTACTATTCATAGATGTCCTGGCGGTTTTGTAATTGCCACTACCATTCAATAGTATATTGTGATCTAACTCCCTAGAGGGGGAGTTCAGAGTTAGAGGCAAACAATTTTGCACAAGGTCGAGGAAAAGAAACCAAATGAAGTCTGTAATCTAATCATTTCTCCAACAAGCCAAAATCCTGGATGAGGGAGAAACTGTACATGTTTTATGATAATATAAATTTTCAATTTTTCTTGGTGGAAATGCTTCCATCATAACTTATGGATGTTTCAATGTAATTTTCATTATGGAGACCATGTGCCACACACATACACTGATACTGAACTAAGAAACCAAATCCTTCCTTTGAAAGGTGAATCACCAGTTGGGTGGAAAAAAATCAATTTTAAGGCTTCATTATGTGTTATTTGATACCAGTTTAGTCTTCCATTCCTTTATTATGTTTTGTCATGTTTCTTTTTTCAATTTTAAGTTGTTTTTAAGCTGCATTCTGTATTTTGCATTATTTAAACAAATGAATGAATGACATGATGTTGAACTGAGATCAAAATTTTGATATAATCCTTTTTAAAATGTGGTGGAAAAGGAAATTAAGACCATTAATGAGAGTTACTTTGGTGCTTATAGTCATTTTGCAATTCACAGGGAAATTCTTAGTGATCATGTGAAGTATGGATTTCTTTTTTGATGTCAATGTTCATTGTTTTCCAGAATTTTGCAACATTTAAAATTGAAAGGTTGTTTGTTATGCTTAGTTGTTTTACTTCATTTTCTGCTATTTAGAATCCTTTTCATACAAGAAACAACATTACCCAGGTAATAGAAACAAAAAAATGGAAAAAATATAAAATTCATCACATGGAAAGTGCCTATTGAAAAAGAGACTCCATGAGAGATTAACCTTCAATATTTGATACTTGTGGCATGCTGGTATAGTCAAATCATCATGTGTTTCAAACTTTAATGTCAGGCAATTAAATCTAGATGAAGGAATCTAGTTAGCAAGTTAAACAAAATTAACTTGTAATATGTCTTGTAGTTTTCATTGCTTAACTCAATGCTATGGTTTTTATAGTTAGAGAAATGTTTGATTGCCAAACCTTTGCTGCTTTTTCCAGGTATGGATGGATGCATACAGGGGAGCTATTCTAAACAATCCTTCTATTTTTAATCAAGTTGTGGTTATGGACGTTGGATGTGGAACATGGATTTTAAGGTGGTATCCATGTTCTCGAAATCATATCATTTTCTCCTCTACACCCCCTTTTGTACTATACACAAACGTACATCAAGAGGCTATATAGTATAGGGTGGTGAACATAATAGAGATTCAGGGAGAAGAAATACTCAGAAGTGTTGATAGGGATGGGTATGTTATATGAAAAAAAAGGAAGCATGCAATAAGAAATAATAAATAGGATAACTTGGCAAGAACCAATAATTGTTTTTTGAAATAAGAAAACCATGTCCCTTGTCTTACTCTATAAAATTTTTAGTTTTGGAAATTGTATACCCTTATTATTCATTTTAATTTGGTTGTTCATCTTTTAATTTCATTGCATGCAGCTAAGATAATTTGTTTCCTTATAGAAAGATGTGGAGCTATAGTTGATGCTTGCAGTACATGTTAATTTTATCAAGACATCAATCCATGAGATAAAAGTGTTGAAGTATAATTAAAGCTATGGATCTATGTTAAATTCAGATGATGATTGAATTATTTACCTATGTATGTCTTTGAAAAATGTTTTCTTTGCAATAATGATCATAGCTAAAGTTTACAATAATGATCATTTATAGATAGATAGTAATACAGAAGGTAGGTAGGTAGATATAGTCTAGATAAATAGCCAGATAAATAGTTATATACTATATAGATAGACAGATAGGATAGATAGGTCAATTAATAGATATGTGTAGAAATTTATATTGGTAGGTAGAAGGATGGAGAGAGAAAAATAGGTAGATAAGTAGATAATTAAGATGACCTCACAGGAGCACTTTGACTTTAGGTTAAAGAAGAAACACAAAATGGAAGACAAATTACAAATGCATTGAACTAAGATATTGCAAATATTTTTACTATAGTTTAAAGCCTAGTTTATTGGAACCTTCAAATTTCAGGTAGTGATCCTAAATTAAATTTTTACTGCTATCATTCTGGGGAGCTACAATGCATTACTTCAAAAATTTTAAAAGTCATTTTTCTTTATTTGTTTGACTTTTCAGTGCTTTCTTTCACAACATTATTTTCCTTCGGAAGTCCATTGCAACCAAGGGGTAGTAGAAATTGATTCCTCAAATAGTAACTCTGATTCTAAGGTATCAGAAATACAACATATAGGAGGCATACTGGAAACCAGGTACACTGTGAGTGACAAACTGAGTTTTGATTCATAATTTGGAAGTGAGTTACAATGCAAGGGAAGGGAACTGAAATATAAACTAATTAAAGCATAAAAAACAATGCCATATTCTATTTGCAATGTTCCACCAAGTTTTTGGGACATACGGACATAGGAGTGGGGAGACACATGTGGGAGGATGGGGGGAAGCACCTCCCAAATTCTAGGGAATGTCATTGGGAACCTCAGGGTCTCTGACATAGGGTACCCCACCTGAAATACTTGAAAATTTATACATAATAATACACCAATAATATACATCATTAAATATAAGTTTTTATAGTTAGCAAGTGAAGTTAGTACAGGTCTATTGGAGAAAAAGAAAACATGATGTCTTCTGAATTTTTTTTGAATTTTTTTTGTCTTTTTAATGCTAACTTTTGGTTTGTTTTCGATTGCCTATAAAATTTGAAATGTTTGAGTTTAACATTGTTTTTACTTGTCTATGGCATCATTGGTATAAATAGGAAAGGATTATAATGCTTCATTTTGAAAGTGAATATCGATCCTAAACACCTGTGACTTTCATTTGCTTGGATTTTGTAGGGTGTTTTGTGTGAAATTTAGCGGTGATGCAACTTATGTTCTGTCAGGAAGTGAAGACACTAATATTCATCTATGGAAAGCTAAAGCATCAGAGTAGTTAGGAGTGGTAGGCATCTTACCATTACTTTTTGTCAACTTATTGTTTGTTCTAGATTTGTTTTATGTGTCCTTATTAGAAATCACACATTTTCAGTCTCCCAGAAAAACTCAATGTCAGACTATTCTTATTTGTTTCAAAAGACTACACGAAAAGGTATTCTTATTCTAGGCATTGGAGACTCTCGAAGGTAGTGTAAAAGCTAATTAGAGTAATAGCAGACATACAGTTTGAACACTGATCAAGAAGGCTGAAGGTGACAATCACAAGATATATTGAACAATTTTGAATATTTGAATAGATCAAAGAGGAAGAAGTTTTATAAAATGTTAAATAACATTCTTGTTATAGAAATATTCTAAATCAAATATATCGAAAAGGAAATAAAGGTTTGTTGAGAAGAAAGGAAAAAGGTTCCTAGGGACTATAAGTAGAGTATCTAATGTACCAGTTACATATGGAATTTCTTATTAAGTTCTAGTTAACTTTTCCTTTACTTAAGGATTTCCTAAGAAATTGATGAAAAGATTAAGTTATAGGAATGCACCAATAAGTTGTAGGCTAAGGGATGAGTGGGTTTAGACCAGGTCATTTAGTAATAAATAACATAATCACACTTATGGTTTGTGTTGATGAATGGAGAGAAGAAATAGGGCCAAACTACATACACTAGTGAAACGATAAACCTTGTAAAATATGGGAAAACATGGATAGACTATTTTGGATTGAAAGAATAAAGATATAAATGCGGAGGTTGTACTCAAACCAACATGCTAGTTTTCAAGGACTTTCTTTGATATTTGCATTAGTTGATCAAGACTATGTTTGTGGCATTGCAAGGGCTTCAAGCTAGGAATATTTACCATTGTTTTCTTATTATATGGTGTTAGTACAGTGTTTCTTTCCTGAATCACGTAGGCCATAACCAAATGGCTCGCTTATTTACCATTTAAGTAGAAATCATCAATGAGTGTGACCATAGGAAAAAGAACATCATGCCGGTTGATTCAATACAATATTAATACCTTGAGATCCATCACAACAATCGAACCCTAGAGGAGTGAATGTAGTACAAGTTTTTTGTGATGTGAATATTTTAGGTGGAAGCACTTCATACTACATGGTACATAGAGAACCAACGAAAAATGGTTGGAGAGAATAATTTGGAAACGGAAAGCGGTTTAGACCTGTAAATTTCTAGGTATGGTCAAGGAAGACACTTTTAGTCAACATCCTCATTATGTTTGATGCTATTATGTGGAAACGTTGGTGAAGTAGAATCTCACAACAAAATTGGAAAAATAATCAGATTCAAATGTGATAGCCTAAAATATGAGTTAAAGAAGTTTTCTTACGTATAAAAGTAGGAATGATCATGATAAAACTAATACAATTTTTTTCTCACAAAGGAAAGTAGTAAGTGAATGAATAATACCAGTGATACCATTAGTAAAGAGCACAAAATGCCACAGGTTATAATAGGGTTGGGCTCGATATACCTCAAAATAGTTGTTTAAATGGTAGACATAAAATTTCCCAATGCATTTCTTAAGTATCATAAAAAACTTAAACAATTAACACATTATGGATGTCTGAGGCAAATAAAGAGAAGAAAATTGTCATGTTATATGACCTTTAGTAATCCAAGTATAGAACCATAAATTCGTTTGGAATCTGTGTCCTGTGTCATCATATTTGACATGAAAACTATGAGGACACGTGTTGAACTGTGGGGACATAGTACTGACACTTTCAAGACCGTGTCCCGACCTGTGCATGAAGTGTTTCAAAAACATGACACATTTTCTGGCCCATAACAAATCTCTGCTTTGCCCAAATTATGTGCTACAGCTTCAACATCCTCCCATGACCCTCTATTATAGTTCACAAAACTTGCCACGTGTTAATGAATCTCAAAAATTGTTTCATGGAACCTTATGATGAATATCAGAGCTTCTTACCTAAATATTTTGAGATGTTCTGCACATAAATTCCCACCACTACAACTTTGATTCCTGAACCATTTTTTACAGAGTAGATCCAAGATATTCTAGATGAGAGTAGTATTCCTCAGGGTTTGAGCATCTTGAGCTAGAGCTTATCTCTGTCTCTGATCAGCAGCTCTCCAAGAAGCAATTAGACCAATTTTTCATGAGCTCATAGCAAATAACTTTAAGCAACAATCATGAGAAAAGCAAATTTGTTTTATATTTGTTTTTATATGTTCTCAATAACCACAACCTATTCTTCCAAGTAAATTTATTTACTTCATTCACCTTTGAATGTTGAAAGAGGAAATGTCATCTTTGCTTAAGGAACAAACTAGGAGGGTGTTTAACTCAGAAAAAACTTTTATGGCTAGTCCATCATTGACTTATGCATTTGTGAATGTGCAGTGTATTGGTTCTAATTTATACTTAATATTTGTAAATGTTCTAGTGTTTAAATTTTTTTTGGATCTCTCTCTCTCTATATAAAATGTGCCTCGTGTCCTTGTGTTAGGTGACTTAGGAACTGACATTATAATTTATCATCTTGCTCAGGAGAAAATTTGATGCAATAATGAGCATCAGATGTGACCAGCTCAATTCAACTTGGAAATTTCATAATGGGAAATTCTAAGCCACAAATTTTTTTGTTGAAACTAATTAATCAAAATTGAAAAGGTTATAAATTTGCACAACTCCCGTATTCTAACAAAATAAGAACAAAAGTAATCTCAAAATGAAATCTTCAATTGGAATTTTGTCAAGCTCCCAAGAAGTAAATAATAATAAAAGACAGTTATTTCAAACATACTGACACCATGGACTTTACTTACTGGATCATCTAGTTCCAACATTCTATGAGTGAGGAAACCAGCAACATCATACCTACGGGAGAAAATATCAGAAGGGTGTCAAAACCCTGATGGAATGATAACTAAAGGAAGAAATTGTTCACATAAAGAAAGCACCAAAAATTTAAATTGAATAATTAAAAAAAAACAAAAGATTCATGAAGATATCTACTTATATTTTAAAAAATATAACCACCATGACATTCTATAATGTAGTGCCTTCATCAACTCTGGTATCCGTCCATTTAGAGAAAGCTCCAAAGGGTTTAAGAACATGTATCTCAACAAATGCAGGCCCCTAATAAGAATCGTAAATTTCTTATATGATTACCAGAACTATACGTTATATTATATGTAATACTAGCTAATGTGAACAATGAGAGAGCATCGTAACATTTCCACATTAAGCACACTACCAATCTCGGATCAACATTACTACAATCTAACAAAAAGAACAAGAATACTCAATCTGACAAAGAATTCATAACCTATCCCAGTTAGTGGTTTATTTACATGATAACATCCCACCATCCCAGCTTGGTCGCAACCTGCAAAGGCTCTCCCATTGATTAAAAATTATCAGTAAATGTAAGATCCCAACTTAGTGTTTATCATCCCATCCTATGATACTATTCTTGGAGTGATTACTTGAATCACTAGGGTAATAGTTGTACTCAGAAATGAAATTTAAATTGTCAAAACATACATAGACATGAATGCAAGTTATTACATATCACCAAGATGAATACATGTTAAACAAAATGGAAGAATGGTAAACCAATGGGTGTTTGAGAGTCAGGACAGTGCAAGTTTAGCAAGTTTAGCATAGTTGAAACAACAGAAAGATCATTTGTATTTTGTTCATTTTTTTCACTTTCATAGGGTTTTTTATTCTCTCTAAAGTCTGGAACCTGGATCTCCACCTACCAACCAAACTGGACAACCTTTTGATGTTGCATTTCATATGCTCAAAGAATCTACAACTAAAAAACTCAAGACATCTAAATCAACAGATTCAAAAATACCTATCCACTTTCCAAAGGGTTGAAAGTGCACCAAGATTTAAAAAAAATAGGTGCTCCACAAAAAAATCCCTACTTTATATGAACTTGTTCTGATAGGAAAGTTCAGAGGTTTTTGGACATCTTTAAGAACCCTAGATAACTCACCAAAACCCTATTGAGAATGGTGTAATCCTAAAATTTAGCTACTTTTAACTCATATTGCACCATTAATACATTTAGTTAGACATTAATGTAATCATTTATTATAATACTACATTACGGTTAAGACGAACAGTCATTTTGATGTATGCTCATAAAACCTTGAGAGCAGAAAGCGGTGTACATACTTGAGTTGTGTATAACTACACCACAACTGTCTCAAGTTGTAAATCATTGAGAGCTATTGCTCTCCCTAAAAAGTGTTTAATCCTATGGGCACCATATACTATTACACCCTCTCATTGTCTTGGTGTGATCAACGCTTCATTTTCTCTTTATAGTACTCTTATGGCCTCTTACTCTAGTGGATCTATTGTTCATATCTAGTGCAATTTCCCAGTCTTTATCAGTTCTTATTTTCTCCCTTTTTTTCACAGGCTTTAGGGTTTGATGGTGGTTCCATTTGATTGTTGCTTTCTCTTGTGATCTCAACATAGTATCAAAGAAGGTGGGAGCCTCCTACTTGTTTTTGGCTAGTAATTTTCATGGTTGTTCCTGTTGTTATCTTTTGAGTTACAAACCTTACGTGTGGAAGAAACCCTAACTTGAGTATTATAGGGTCGTTTTTATGGTGTTATTATTTGTTTCATAAGGGAAGCTCAATTAGGGATATTTTTTAGCATGTTTTATGCATTTGTGGGATACCTTTAGGATAGGATTGGAGCAGCCAGAATTAGTGTTTACCCACAATTTTATTTCATGGAATTTTCCTTGGACACCCATAGCTGCTGCATCATTTTTTCCAGATCATCCAAGGTTTATCTAGGGCTAAATTATAGCTGGTGACTTTATTGCTCTTGTTTTAATTGTTGATTTAATATGTTATTCAACATATTTCACCCTTAAAATGGTATCCTAACACCATATCGGCCTACAACCTTGCACACTAGCCATATTTTTGAAAATATTTCAGCAAATCCAAATATTTTTTGCTAGTGGCATTCATAGCCTATTCGGAGAGTTTTGGATAGGGTCAGTACCTTATGGACTACAGAACTAGGTTTTCCAAATCTGATTTTTGTCAGCAGCTGATTTAGAGATTTTTTTGGTTAGGGGCAATGCCCTAAGGACTACAGAACTAGGATTTCCAACTCTAATTTTTTCAGCAGTAGATCAAAAGATTTTTTGGCTAGTGGCATTGCCTTAAATGTTGTGGAACATGTTGGTTTTGACCGGTTCCATACGGAACTGGACGGTCCGTACTCTGGACTCACGGAACTCGATTTAAAAAAAAAACATAAAATAAAACCTAACCTATGCTTCTAACCTAACCCTAAGCGTATCCTAACACTATTTAAAGACCCCCTACATTACTCAATTATTCATTAATTTTGGATTATAGGGGCCATTTAGAGCCTCTTTGTTGATGTACTTCGGTTCACAACCTCAGAGATGTATTGCACTAGGTGTTATTTTGGATATTTGCACCCATATTTGGTATATATATGAGAAACTTTGCATATTTTTTTATCAATAGTTTGGATTCATATTTATGCACATGAATATATATGTCTTTTTACAAAATAAGAATAGTTTATGTATTTTTTAGTCATCCAGTTTTTTACCTAGTTTTTTGTCGATTCTGGTCCGGTTTTCGGTCCAATTCACATTTTGGGCTTCATCGGTTCAATGACTAGTCTAGTTCCGATAACATTGGTTAGAATGCATGTGAAGAAAAAGACAAGGAATGTTGTGACTCTAGGACACCTTGAACCTTATGAAGTTCTGATATGGCATAGTTGAAGTTGCGACCTCTTAGTGAAAATGTTTTCTAGGTTTTCCATTTATTATTATTATTATTATTATTAGTGCTAGAAATTAATTTTTGTAACCAAAGTTGGACATTTTAAGATAATGAAATTGGACCTGCAGCTTCTCCCCAGAGAGCGTAAAAGGCACGATTATCTATTTGCTATCAAGGAACGGTTTAAGCATATTTTATAATTTAAATGCATTGAGAGGTATGTTGCTAGATACAATAGATCTTATGTCACAACTTGTTCTATAAGGGTTAGTACTAACAAGTAATTGACTTGATAGACATCGACACCTACTGAATCCTATATACAAAGTATCCCTTCTATGACATATTGTAAATATGACAACAAAGAGGAAAGAGGATTGTAAGAGAGACCACATTGCTCCTGGATATGTGGTCACTGCTCCTCTTCAGAAACCGCTAATTGTAGCAGAATTGGATTGAACATCCAATTCCAGCACATCATTTCAATGCAATTTATACCATCTATTCAACATTATCTTCCCCTTGTCTTCTTTGAATTATTTCTTCTACATTTTTTGTTATATATGTTGGATTTGAAATTAGTTATGTTAGTATCATTTGATTTTAAGAAATATTACTTAGAGTGGCACTCAAATAACAAAAGCATGCCAATATCTTCTGTGAGTATTCGTAAATAATTTTTGTATATGTTGGATTTTGGTTGAAATACATTGTTGGGTACATCTTGGAAGTTTAAAAACTTGATCGTTGCATGGAGAGTAGCTATAACATTGTAATTAAATTGTTTACTCAAGGGGGAGATTCGATTCTTGAACACACAAATGCTTGGATTGGTTATCATTGAAAATATTTGTTTGTGTAGAATGTGATGAATTAACATACAAAATAATGATTATCAAGTTACTATAGATACATAATGTCTTACCTTGTAATAGTCCTTCAAGTATTTCAAATGCATTTATTAAGTCCACAAATGACTTGAAGGAGTAGTACAGGGTAAGCTATTATGGATCTATAGTAAATTGATAATCATTACTTTGTATGCTTGAATGATGCAAAATTTGTTTGAATATCATAATTATCAAGCAATAACAACTTCTTCAAGGGTGCTAGCTCAATGGTAGAGCACCTGCCTCATTATAGGTAGGAGGTTGGTGGTTCGATTCCTCTGTACCCTATCATAAATTTGTGACTACGAAAACGACTAAATTTGCATATATACGACTATTAGTAGCTAATTTCCCGTATCTTATAGCGCGACTAACGTTTAGTCATATTTATGTTAGTCATTAATATGTTATCATCTAGTAGTTTATTTAGTCGTATATTTGGTCATTAATTGCTGCAATTAGTTACTAAATCATTGACTAAATCCATGACTAAATAATTGACTATCAATAACTAAATCAATGACTAATAAGTCATGCTATTAATGACTAAGTGAAATATGACTACCTATAAGATAGTGGATATTAGCTACTGTTAGTCACCGACTAAAAAATAGTCATTTATAGCCTGATTTTAGTCATTTTTTTGTCATTAATTTCTCATTTTGTACTAGTGAATAGATTTTTACTAGAAGATCCAAATTAGGTTAGAACTATTGGACAAGAAATAAGATGGAGCAGAGTACTTTTTGTATGGTTTTAAGCATCAGATACAAAATATTGAACACGTGGCATACCATACAAGTTAACTCCTAAAAAGAAAAAAAATAAGAAGTGTTATGACAATTCCAATAACTCTCCACTGGAGAATACAAATTAGGTGAGATCTACAACATCAGAAAGATGACATATCAGTCTACAACAGGCCGAAGTTTCATACCTAGAGGAACTAAAATTTGAAATTTACTTTAGTTCTAATTCGACCCTAAATGGTCCTCCAATGAGGGTTTAAAAAATGTGTTCTAGGGAAAACATTCATATCTAGGGCATGAGAAATCCAAATTTTGATACATGTTGCATCAGAAGGAGAACAAAACAAGGCATATGTGGGAGATTTTTTTATCTGATATCAGAAATATTCAACATTTTCCATACCATACAAGTTCTTTCTTCTGGATAGACCAAAAATAAGGTGTTGGGAGATTTGAAATAACTTCTTGCTGGAGCATCTGAATTATTTCATACCTATGGCATTAGAAAGAGGACACATTATGCTACAATAGGGCTAAGTTTCAAACCTAGAGGAGCTAAAATTTTAATTTTACCTCAGTCTAAGTTGACCATAAAATAGTATTCCAATCAGGGTGTGAAAAAAGGAAAATCTATTGTTAAAGTAGTGTAAGATTGCATAGAACACCGACAAGCAGTTCTCCAAATATCGAAGATGCAAAAAAACATGATGAAACAACAAGAACACCAACATCACAGTCAAAGGATTTTTGAAGAAGGAAAAATCATATGGAAACTTAAACAAGTCATTGAAACAAAGACCAAACAACTATGAATTAAAACTATTATTGAGTACCTCATTAAGTGGAAGAATATACCACCTACATATTTGACATGGGAAGACAATTTCTTCATACAGATGCATCCACAGCTACCCAAGTGTTGAGGAAAAAGCATGTCTAAAGGGGAGGGGCATGTTAAGCCATAAATGTTGGGCACATTCCCCCTACAATGTGGAACATTATCCCCTATATTGTGGTGTATTACATATTATTAATGTTAGCTTGGGTCTATTAGTTGTAATTGTACACTTTTGTGTCCTATATATAGGAAGGATATATATTCATTTGAGTCATCATGGAATCTTTTATTGTGTTATGTAATTAGTACATTGTGTAAGGAGGTTCCTCCCTTGAACATGATTGTTATTCATCTATGTTCTTAATTATTAAGGTATGAATTACTTTCGTTTTCTCTACTTCTGCTATTTTTATGCTATTTTGGGGACTTGTTACATAACAGGTTTTCTTCCTAAACCATGTTTAGGGTTCAAACACTGATACATAGTGTCAAAAATTTCTTAATAGCACCTATATCCATAGTTAAAGGAAATAATGAGGCTCATGACATCAAGTGTGGTGCTTTAAGGTCTTGTTAATGGCCATGTATTGCTGGAAGCTTCCTTTAGGATACAATACCCATGTTTCCTCCCATGACCATGTAGAATTATTTGAGCCCATAGCTAACGGACAAAATAACCTAATGGTGCTCATATTCTTACATTCAAGAATGAAGATTCCCTTGAAATGTCATATATGGTTCTTTGATCAATTTTTGTTAGTTCTACAGGTTGAGAAGATTTAAGTTTGAAGTCATAGGATTCATCCCCCATCCATGTACAAGGATCCAAACTCATAACTAGTTCTTAAATATTCCTAATATCATAAATATTAACACCCATATTCCAAGGATACTCTTGGAAGGTCATCTATAGTGGATTGAGTTATTTTTCTTGGACCTTGATACCTAAAAGATTCCTTCTAGGCCAAATGATAAGGCTTTGTTTCCCAATAATGTTAAGAACTTGGAGACCCATACCTACTATTGAATTCCTTCTAATGTCATTTTTATCCCTACATAGACGTGAAGGGTATTCCCGACAGGTCATATGTGGCGGTTCTAAGCATCATTCCTAGCCTTAAATGTATAGAATCTTTCTTTAGGGCATAAGGACTAGTTTTCCTCCCCTAACCATGTGTAGGATTTTGAGACCTATGTATAGTTCCAAAAACCTCGTAATATCACCCATATCCCAACTAATGGGCCAAGGATAACCTCTAGAAGTCCCATGCCAAATTCCTAAATGCTCGTGTTTTCTTCGTCAGCTATGAAAACGACCTTAAAATTGATAACTAGTGCTAAAGATATCATAATTTCCTCCATATTTCTATTATAAGACCAATGATCCCATGAAGAGTTCATGTGTGATGTTTCTATGCATCTTCCTTGGTGTTGATTGCTTAGAAGCTTCCTTTATTTCCTAAAGCTCGATTTTTCTTCCTTGACCATGTCGAGCACACTTAAACCCATCCTTAATGCACCCATACCGATTCTTAGTAATCATATCCTCCTAATGTTGTTGACATCCACAAATGTAGGATAAGATTAACATCAAGATTCCATATGTAGTGGTTTGAGGTGTTATTTGCCTAAATTCCTAGAAGCTTTATTTAGAGCTTAGGGTGCCTAGTGCTTAAAACATCCTAATGACTATGGCATCCATTAAATAAATTGAAAAAAAAAGATCTATAATAAATTATCAATTAAAATTTTCATTTCAAACCACTTTGATTGCCATATTTATATTCTTAATAAATATAAATTGATTGTTTTAATAATAATAATAATAATCAATTTAAGGTCACAACCAAGCAACACACTAATTTGTTGTACGAGACTCACTTGTTTGTTGGATAAGGGATACCCTCGATGAAACAATGTAACTTCTATAGTCTACATAGGTGTACACACCATACCCCACTCTGTATTTGAAACTTTGAGCTCTTAGGATGAAACACATGTTCTTAACCATTAGGCCCATAATTTGCAATAAATATCAAGTATATGTGAAAGCAATATAAAATGTAAATAATTAAACTAAGATATATTTATTTAATTTGAAGGTGAGCATTTATTATGGTGCAAAGTTTTATAACTAAATTCTTAATATTTTTTCTTTGAATAATATGAAAAATAAACAAGTGAATTGGGTTATTTACAAAATATTTATTTGTAAATTTGTTTTGTTTATGGTGCTAAACATCATAATTAAATTCTAATTGTACATCTCAATGTTGAAGAAAATGGTTTAGCACCACTTAATTTTGCTTGTCAATTTAACATACATTTTTTCATTTAACACAGTTTATGAGATACTAATATTCCCATAAAATTACTATACCACAATTTAAAAATCACATAATATAACCCAAGGAACATAAATATAATTTGAGACATGTAAGTAACTTGAGGTACATAAGTGTCACATGAGGATCACTTGTGAGGTGATCTTGTTGAGAAGATCTGCAATATACTGTCCATTCAGACATTTAAGCTTTTCCACAATAAAGTACAAATCGGGTGCACAAGTTCCTTTTTTTCTTGTCATTTTTAATGATAGTATATATATACTATGGAAGGAAGAACTAGCAAAACTACCCTATAAAGCCTTGGTGATTGTATAGATTCATTAGAGAGAAATAGAGAAGAAAGATATACTGAAATTCAAACAAAGTTAAAATCCATGCTTGAAAATAAATTTGCATCCTAAGGATGGCGATGGGATTGAGAATACAAATGAAGAATAATGGCAATGTGGGGTGTGCCTGGTTTTCCAAACTTAAAGGTATCTTCCTGATTAAGTTTTTTGGGGATTCAAGGGTAACTATAGACTGGGATATGGAGAGGGATCAGCTGTATACTCTCCGTTTGGAGCATTGGTTGAAGAGGACTTGTAATCTTATTGTTGATTTCTCGAAGATATCATTTCAGCATATTTATAGGGAGTTAAATACACAGGCTGATACCCTCTCCAAGTAGCCCAGGGCCAATTGATGGATGCATTTTTTTTAGGAGTTCTCTTTTGGTCTCTTGGTTGATTCCATTTATTAGTTCGTTTTCAAGTAAACTTTTAGAGATATTGGATAGGAATATTATAGAATGTTATGGTACTTTTTGTATTTTCTCTTTATAGATGATCCTTAGATGGTTATCTATTATGGATTGGACCCTTAGTGTGATGTGTATGGGCTTGCAGTTTGTGTGATTCAACAACATGAATTAGGATGGGAGGGAATAGAAGAAAAATGTTCATATTATTGTAAAGGGAGCATGTTGTCATGGCAAGTATTTCGTAACTTTGATTTCTTAAGAAATAACAAGTAATTGTTTTTTCTCATTGAATTTTTTTTTTGCATCCATGCTTAAAAATAAACTTGTATCCATGCTCGATAACAAATTTGCATCCATGCTTAAAAATAAACTTGTATCCATGCTCGATAACAAATTTGCATCCATATAAAAAACAAATAGACAATAAGATAAAAGTGATGGAGAATAAGATGGAGATAATGGAGATTAGTTTATATGAAATGGAAAAGCAAAGCCAAAAAACCAAATAGTCAACCAAGCAAGGAGATGTTGGTACATTAGAAAATATTGAATTGAAGTCCCATGATGAAAGAGCTAGAAGAAAAACTAACTAAAAATATGACTTTAAATAGTCTAGAAGGTAAACTAGATATCAAATCCATTAGAAAAGACAGAAGAAGTTATGCCAACTGTAGTAAAGGAATAACTACATAATAGGATACAAATTGAAACAATGTACCTCACAAAAGTAAAGAGGATGGGGGAATTAATTGAGAATAAAGAAATATTGATATGGGTCAAAGTCAGCTCTACTAGCCATAAGTATGACACGCTTAACAAAACCTTAAGTCTAAAAGGATGAGGAATATTTATAAATGAAGATTTCACTCCAAAAGACCAAGATAAAGTAAGAAAGGAGGTTCAAAAGGTGAAAGAAGCTAGGAAGGAAGGAAAATGGGGATTAATTAGAAATAGAAAAGTTGTTATTGGATATAGAAACCAAATATATGATAATAAATAACAACTCGACATGTTCCAAATCCTCTAGGATTCCCATGGAACAAAGGCTCCAAATTAAGTTGGATCGTTACTGAAAGTAATATTATACTACTTGTTGAAACCTGCGAACATTAAGAATCTAATATTTTGCTACTTACAAACCTCCCTAACCTGATAGCATGTCAAAACTATGGAGAACTAGGAATGCTTCTTTTTAAGCTTTTTGAGCCTAGGAATCAATTTTCAGCAATCCAAATAATTAATTTCCTTTCTCTTAAGGTCCAATAGGCCAAAGTTGGTCTTAGTTCTTCATCATCATCATCATCATTTCTTTTCTCTTAAGATTTGATAGACCAAAAGAATTATCATCGTCGACGATACCACCATTTTATATCGATATAATATTAATACCGCCACTTTACGTCGATATATAAATGATGGTGAAAATACCACCATATTAGCACTATAATATAAGTCATGTATTTATGTATTTTCTTGTTGCTGTACAAGTTTTTTTCAACCCACTAACCCACTACCATGACATAAATATCGATGTTATTTTCTAATAGAAAAGACATAGACCTTAAAAAGCCCACTCAGAATCATTGACGAATTCATGAAATAGTTTTATCCGTGAACTTTGAAAACACTCAACCCAGTATATCGATGGAAATTGGAAACTGTCTTAATCCATTTCAAAGGAATCTTGTTTTTTCATTTGTAATCTTTGTGGAAATTCAATGAATGGTTGATTTTATTTGTACAAATGGATTCTCTGTAGTATTGTAAAATCTTTTCATACCTACAAAATATCTTGCCTGCATTAAAATGATATCTTTGCATCTAACAAAATCCATTTGACCTGCCATTATTAAATTAAATTTGAACTAAATTGTTTACTTTCTCATGGATTTGACCTAACATTGTTTTCACCGGAAAATATGGTTCTTGATTTAAGAAATAAACAATTAGTAAAAGATTCTAAGAAGTATATCAAGTGACATTCATGTCATTCCAAATCTTTATGAAAATCGTAAGTCGCGGCGTGCGAATTTCGGTCTCAAATCAGACTTACGGCGAAGGATCCCAAGTCACCGTTTGCTTTTTCCCGATTTAATTGCATGGAATATAAAATTTATTGTTAAACTTGTAAATTTAAAATAATAAATTAATATAAACAAATATATAACATTAGTTAAATAAAATTGGAATGAACATAAACATAATTACAAAATATATTCATATTAAAATTGACATTTAACTTAAAAAGATTTTAACATCTTTTGATATATAGAGTCATTAATAATATTTTATAAATTTAAAAATAGTATTTATAAAAACCTTTAACATCTTTTTTATATATTGATTTATTATAATATTTTATAAATTAAAAAATATATTATATTAAATTTTATAACACAATTTTAAATAGAGTGTAATATGTATTTATATAAAAATAACACAATAATAAATGTTTAAAAATAACAATGTTTTTTATTTTATTTATATTTTATTTATTATTTAATATTATTTATATTCATCTTAAATGTGGGTGTCCCAAGATTAGGCGATGTGGAGAGAGGTAGGACATTGGTTTATTGGCCACCTGCCTCTGTTGTCTTCATTGTCATTATAACCTCGCTTTCTTCCCTCCGAAAGTGCACTCCAACTGAACTCCAGTCTACACAACACCTGCTTTGGTAACTCCAGTCACTTCACATAGATCCTAGCCTGGATGGCCTTTTCCATGCAAAAGAGAAATTTAATGTTCATTGTTGCTAGGCTTGGCTTCCTGGTCGTCATGTTTAATGGCTCTGCACGGTCTTTGCTCCACCAACAACAGACTATTTCTACCTGTTTTTGTGGCCACTCCAACGTTATCTGGCCTTTCAACCATAGAGAAATTATAGGGAACAAGAATACTAACAATCTCCTTGGTCGCACTAGAACTATCTGGCCTTCCAACCGCTCACCAAAAATGCCAATTAGGCTCAAGGCCACTCCATGTAGAGATAGGAGCTCTAGGGGAGGTAGAAGTAGGGTGACCTTACGATGTTCTATCTCTGCCGGTTACGACCCCCACATTCCCCTTAGCGTGCGCAGGGTGTAGACGATTGGAAAGAAGAAGTTGTGGCTTGCGACCGCACCACACAACCTCCACGTCATTGACTCTCCCACTATTGGAGAATGAAGAACGTGCTTGCAAAATTTCTTGTGGAACGTGTCCATGCTCCCTTTCCATCGATGTCTAGTGACTGATCAGAAAACTCCATGGCTCATGATACTTCCTCGACTGCACCAAGCATGAACCAGTCGAACCCTGTAAGGACATACATAAAGACATTCATCACACCAGACGCGTAGCTGAGGCTTCTATCAACGTGGAAACTGTCATGTCCCCATATATTGGGACATTAAAAGTGTCGACCATGATGAAATTCCTAGGGGCTCAAATTGATATTAATTCATCTTCCTAGGAAAAATATTGCTAATAATTATTTTGACGCATGTATTTAATTTAATCTCATCCTTTTATTAATTATGCAATTAAATGATGTGCAAATAAACTTGGCAAGTCAAGTAAGCACTAGAGTCCAAAAATGTTGCCAAAAATGAGAAAAGAGGAATATTCCAGGAAAGGCATCATAAATCCAGAAAGCAGGATAAAACAAGAAAAGCAGGAAAGTTCAGAAAAGAAGGAAAGTCAAAAAAGAGGAAAAATAAGGAAAGGAAAAGCAAAGAAAAGAAAGGAAAGTATATCCACTCAAGGGTGACCTATTCTCACAGGTCACCAACGTAAGTAACTTGCTCAACACGTCAACATTAATTCTATTAAAGAAGTATTCCAACTCCATTATTCAGTTTAGATGTTTTGATATTGTAGTTATGCTATGTGAGCATACTCTCTGAGTGTTGTGCCACAGACCATTGGGGGATGATCCACAAACCCCTCCTCCCTTCTCTTCCGTTTCCCTTTCTATATATTGCAAGTCTATGGTATGCTAAGGTCAGCCAGTAAATCTTATTCCAGAATTAAATTTCAGCCTCCATCACCTAAAAATTGAGATCCAGTGAAGCCCATGCTTCACTTATGCTCACAGCCCTCTTCCAGTGATGATTCAGGCTTCCTGCCTCATTTTGGAGCCTCCTTTGTATTGGTAATTCTATCATATGAACTATGATGTATGAAAAGCTTATAAATCTTTTATTTTACTGCCTCAAGTCGAAATAAATCAGTCATTAAATATTATCTTCTTTGTTTCACATTAAAAGCTTGCTTTATCAACATATTGGGGGAATTTGATGAAGTTCAATGCAATAAAGATTATATGAGGTTGTGGGAGTGATTGAGTGGATTATATATGTTAAATGGAGTTTTATATATCTCATTTATATTTCATATCAGTACAGAAAGTAATCTGCAATGATTTATCTGCTTAATTTCATACCCTAGCTAGAAAGCTAGTATTAAATAACTAGTTTTTCCATTTCTTGCATAAACAGAGTTCTGCTCACCCAAAAACTGATCTGTAAGTTCTTGTGGGTTACTGACAAACTCAAGTTCTTATAAATAACTCTAGAAAATATTTCCATTGTGGTCCTGCTATATTTTAGGATCCTCCACTGTGCAAGGTCTCCCGAGGCCAAAACTACCAAAAATCCCAAATTCAACCAAAACTCCCTATAACTTTCTAGAACTTCCCCAAAGTGTTATAAATAGTACATAACATTAATTTATGACTTAATATCACCTCTAAAACTTACCTAATACTTTGGTCGGAAGATGGATTGAGATTGCCTAGTTTCACAGTTTGGTGACCCAGCAGCATTAAAGTAAGTTTTTGTGAAGCGGATTCTGAAATCTCAATGGTCCTAGATCTAAATCTGTTAGGGGAATGTATTTCCAAATATTCACTCACTCTTGATTGATCTCCTCTACCCACTCTTCCTTTGCAAAATTTCCCTAGCTGAAACCTTGATTTCCCTACTCTGTCAGTGCACCGAATGGTAGATTTTGTAAATAAGAAAATTCAATATAAATTTGTAGAAGTGATTAATATTCTTATCTATACATCATATCAGGGATATTTCAATGGTATCAAATCTCTTTCCTTGGATCATCCTATGGAAAGAAATCTCTCACTGAAGAAATTTGCAGCCATGCCATACTATGAGGATGACTATGATGAGCAGTATGAAGAATGTTGCAGAAGATATGAAGAATAAGAAATCCTCTATGTTGATGGAGGCATACTAAAACATGAATATGATGAATACTATTAGAAATCATATAGGGAAGAGATCAGATTTGATTCTCCAATGATTAAGAAAAACATGACAGAGATCATTGAAGCATGTGAGAACATGCCTCACTACTATGAGGACTATCTAGCTTTGTGTAGGAATATTTGTGCAAACATTTCTTTTGGAGATTATATTTATTTCAAGTATGGATTTTTTCCCAAGCATGGTTATGAGCATTCTTTCAAGATCAGCAAGCCATCCAGAGAGGAACCGAGTTGTTCCACCTCTCTGAGAAAAGAAGAAGAAGACAGAACCAAAGGTGAATATTCCTCCAAGCCATCGACATGTTCAAGATTTAAGAATTTGTTTTGTTTTTTGTTCAAAAAGAGATTCTAAATATTGTGACATGAGTACCACTAAATATGAAGAAGCTTCAAGTTCCTTGAAGAAGAGAAACGAAATTGAGACAAAGATCCAAGAGGTGAAGTGCAAATCAACACAAGGTGGTTGCATAAGAGAAGAAGTTGAAGAGGAATGCACTTCAAGTTTCTTGGTGGGTGATCTCTGGATCACTGCTCAAGGTTTTGGATCAGGTATGGGTGGTGATACATCTTTTGGATCAGATCCAAAAGAGGTACACAAATAAGATTTATAGTCACCTTCTGAGTGTAATGTCCCCGGTTTCGACCCCATTTGCATGATGTGTATATTGTAATTAATCGTGGTGAGGAGCTCAAGGCAAAAGCCCCACCATCGATTTGGTTGTGTATGTTTTGGCAATGGGGGATAATTGCCGATGGTATGTCGTGCTATCTGGCACATTTTAATTCGGCATCATGTAAACCCGCACATCAATTAAAATAAACCACAACCAGCTACGGCAGTGCAACGTTGAATGAAAAGGGCATGGTTCCAAAGGATAAGGGGTGGGGGGGATGTCAAACCTTGGTTATGGGGGAAAAACCCATGTTTTGTCACCTTGTTGATTTTCCATCTTCCCTTGTTAACCTCTTTAATGCTTCATCTAGTGGTTGGGGGAGTTATTGCTGAAGTGGTGGTGGTTGTGGCAGGCTGTCAGCCTTACCCACTTTCCCACTCCACCCATGTCTTCCCATTCTTCTCCCTCACGCACTCTTCCCTGGTAAGTTCACTCTCACCACGATTTTGTTTCTGGATCCTCCTCACGCACAGGTTTTGGGTCATTTTTGGGTTTCACACAGGTTTTCTTCCTCTCCCCATGAGTTGCTGAGCACCCACTACCTACAAATTCGCGTCCTTCCTGTTGTGTGTGCATCCACGGACAAAAACGGAGTCGTTTTTCCTCACGCAGGGCCTCCATTGTCTGTTCCTTTCCTTGATGGTTCGGATTGTTTAACCATGCACAGGTATTCTTCTGTTTGGGGCGCACATGGAGAACTGAGAGCCGTGCTCTTGCATCCACGACTGACTGTGAAGGGCCATTCACGTTTTTGGCTGTCTCACAGGCTATTTGGGTCGTTTTTTCCCTGCTGTAAGTTGTGATCACTGATAGATTCGGGGATGTAGTTTTCCCCATGCTGTGAATGTAATTACTGTTACGTTTGGGGGCTGTTGTGAATTCAAGTGAGAGTCATTTTGGCCACGATAGGGCCAATAATGAATCAGAATTCGTTTTCCCTGTTTAAGCTGTGACAGCTAAGTAATCGCCTGAGTGCAATGGTTAGTCTTTGGACTGTGCTGGCTTGGCTTGTCTGTTGAAAGCCTGTGAAACCTAGCTGTGTTGGTTGTTGGTTATGCCCCCTTGGCTATGTATAAGCCTGCAATTGACCCTTATTCCGGAGGAATCATGCCCAGCTCGGGGGTGGCAGCGTTGCTGAGAGATTGATGAGCAAGCTGGCCTATGGTTGGGTGGAACGTTGCAGCGACGTAGCTTGTTGCGGGAAAGTTCTTAATCAAAAGATAAGTGCTGTTGTTTACTGCATCTCTGTAATTTATATTGATTGTAAATGCTAGAATGTATTTGTGTTGCTTCCGCTGTATGATTGAAGAGTTTTGCATCTGTGTATGCTTGTAAATTTTATGTCCAGCATTGATTTCTTTGATTATGTTCATGGGGCCATTTGCCCGGTTGTGTTGATGTGTTCGTTGTGTCCTCTTCGTCGGCAGAGGCATGGGGACGTGACACTGAGCCACATAATAAAGATGAAAACAAGGCCACACCGCTTGGGTGTGAAGCAAATGTTTTGGTGGAACAGTAGGCCACCATAGTATCCGTACATGAAGATGGTAATGTTAAGAACATGGATAATAAAATTTCTAATTTTTGAAGCATCCATGTACACCTGCAACCATCTGATCTGTGTAAATATAAAATGTCTTCACTTGCATTTGAGGACTGCAAAAGGAAGGCCACTTGTGAGGGAGATAAATTCACTTTTAGTTTCCTTGTTGGTGATCACACAATCAGTGAAAAGAAGGGTGATATTGTCAATGGTGATAATATGGTGAAGGAATATTTTTTATTAGATCCAAAAGAACAAGAAATATATGATCTGAATTCATCATTTGAATTTCCTAATGAAGTGGAAGGAAATCCCCCACTAGCTGGATGTGAACTAAGAAATTTGAAGGAGAAAAATCTGATGCAAAGGGAGGGACACAGTTCAGAATGTTGGACTCTCTTGGAGCATGATGAAGATGAAATTCCAAGGCATGAGATGCTTTTTTATTTTTGTACATATCACATATCATTCCAGCATTCAAAGATACCCTCCACTTCACATCATGAAAGTGAGTGTGCAGAAAATTCAAAGGCTGGCCTATATGTTGAGGATGAGTTTTACATGGTGGGTTGATACCACAATAAAAATGGGCATATATGTCAGCTATTAGAAGAAGAAAACTTGGTGGAGGATATTCTTGGTCAGCCACATCATTTGAGTGGATCACTAAAGGAGGACATAAAGAATCTTAGGGAAGCCATGAAAAACTTTGTTGACATCAATGCCTTGGTGGCAAGATACTGTTGGAAAGCTTCTGGTGAAGAGATGGAAGAAGAAGATTTGTAAATACTTGTGAAAAGATATGAGGAAGAAAATATTGGCCAAGAAATCATTGAGATTGAGAGGAAGGATGAAGTGTTATTATCTACCAGAAAGAGGGATGATCACATTACTTATGGATCAGAAAATAAAATTCCTTATTGATCCACTAATTGGGTGGATAGAGACATCTTTGGAGTGAAAAATGTGGGAGGTGAAGAATTTAATTTCTGCAATAAATTTTTTTGTTGGGACTGACATTGTCTTGACATGTGGGAAGCCACAAAGATTTAATTTTCAGCCATTGGATACCTTGCATCCACATGAACATGAGGTGACTTCTGATTTTTTTTGCTTGAGGACTGTGCAGACAATTTTGATGAGAACCAAGCACTTGGTCTTTTCCAGAAAAAACAGGAATTTTTTTCTGGAAAGAGTCTCTTCCCAATGGGAGGGTCAGATGAGGATCGAGATTGGGATGCCATAATTTGGGTGGATAATTATTGTAGGTTTCTGATCCAAATTTCTACGCACACTTCTATTTCAGCCTCATCAATTGGGAATGAAAATTGGGAGAAGGAATTTTCCTTGGTTGTGCAACAAGAAGAGCTAGAGGCTTTCCTAGGTGTTCATGATGACTTGTGGAATGCACCATCACCCTCCCATCATCCACATAGGCACATATCGATGTCACTTGATTCCATTCAACCACATGTGGATTGGGTGGAAGATTGCATGTCATACAGGGAGTCTTCTTGCAGAAAAACCTATACACATGATCAGTGGAAGACAGATAAGCAAACAAACTGCTAAGAGAAGTTGTTGAGGAAAATATATTGCACACAGTTGGATAGATGCTCGAATTCTTTGACCTGTGGTAGAGAGTTGAGTCATTGAAAGTGTTCACATGGACCTTTTAGTAGGAGTGCTAGTACCTTATTAGGTGGGATGAGGGGACACTTATTTGTTTTTCTTGCTTGCATTTTTGGAGATAATTGTGATGCATCATCTTATTATCAGTAGTTTCGACATCCTTGTTGGTTGAATGATTCCTATACTCATTGGGGTTGTACATGGGACTCACACCTATGTATTTGCAGAAAAATCACTGTGAGATTCAATGCTGATGTGCATCAAGCACATAAGGAACTTTATGTTGGGTGGGGAAATATGACAAATTTCCAATTTTTCATTGAGAATTTCCAGTTTTCAGTGCAGTGGTATGATTTCCATAGCATGAATGTCATTTTCTGTGATGATAAATTTCTATGGTCTATTCTAATGTTTGGATACTTACAGCTGAGGAAATGGGATCCAGGCATAAATTTGTCCGATAAGTTGTGTGGTAAGGCATTCTCACTGAAGGGGGTGCAATGCAAGCAATGGGACCCTAGCATTGCTTGTTTTGTAGAAACTTTACAAGATGGATTGATGGAGAAAGTCAACCTTTTTGCACAATGGATTCATGCTCGAGTTCTCCTACATGATGAACAAATTTGCAGCACTCTGGAGTGCTTCTGCTTGAGGACAAACTGATTTAGGATGGGAGGAATGTAATGTCCCCATATTTTGGGACATTAAAAGTGTTGACCATGATGAAATTCTTAGGGGAACAAATTGATATTAATTAATCTTCCTAGGAAAAATATTTCTAATAGTTATTTTGAGGCATGTATTTAATTCAATTTCATCCTTTTATTAATTATGCAATTAAATGTTGTACAAATAAACTTTCCAAGTCAAGTAAGCACTAGAGTCCAAAAATGTTGCCAAAAATGAGAAAGAGGAATATTTCAGGAAAAGTAGCATAAATCTAGAGAGAAGGATAACACAGGAAAAGCAAGAAAGTATGAAAAGAAGGAAAGTTTAGAAAAGAAGAAAAGTCAAAAAAAGAGGAAAAATAAGGAAAGGCAAAGCAAAGAAAAGAAAGGAAAGCATGTCCACTCATGGGTGACCTATTCTCACAGGTCACCAAGGCAAGTAACTTGCTCAACAGGTCAACATTAATTATATTAAAGAAGTATTCCAACTCCATTATTTATTTTTTATGTTTTGATATTGTAGTTATGCTATGTGAGCATACTCTCTGAGTGTTGTGCCTCAGACCACTGGCTAATGATCCCCAAACCCATCCTCCCTTCTCTTCCATTTCCATTTCTATCTATTGTAGGTCTATGGAGCGCTAAGGTCAGCCAATAAATATTATTCTAGAATTAAATTTTAGCCTCCATCACCTACAAATAGAGCTCCAGTGAAGCCCATTCTTCACCTATGTCCACAGCCCTCTTCCAGTGAAGATTCGGGCCTCTTGACCATCATTTTGGAGCCTCCTTTGTATTGATAAGTATATAATATGAACTCTGATGTATGAACAGATTTTAACTCTTTTATTTTACTTCCTCAATTCTAAATAAATTGTTCATTAAATATTACCTTCTTTGCTTCACATTAAAAGCTTGCTTTATCAACATATTGGGGGAATTTGATGAAGTTCAGTGAAATAAAGATTATATGAGGTTGTAGGAGTGATTGAGTGGATTATATATGTTAAATGGAGTGTTATATATCTCTGTTATATTTCATATGAGTACAGAGAGAAATCTGTAATGATTTATCTCCTTAATTTCATACCCTGGCTAGAAAGCTATTCTTAAATAACTAGTTTTGCCATTTCTTGCATCAAGAGAGTTCTTCTCACCCAAAAACTGATACGTAAGTTAATGTGGGTAAAATATAGACTAATGATCCAATACATAACTCCAAAACCTATTTTTATTGTTTCTTTTCTTTCTTTTTGGATCCTCCACTGCGCAGGGTCTCCTTAGGACAAAACTGCCAAAAATCCCAAATTCACGCAAAACTCCCTAGAACATTTCAAAAATTCACCAAATTGTTATAAAAAATACATAAAATTAATTTGTGACTTAATATTACCTCTGAAACTTACCTAACACTTTGGTCGAAATATGTATTAAGATTCCCTAGTTTCATGGTTTGGTGACCCAGCAACATGAAAGTAAGTTTCCGCGGAGAAGATTCTGAAATCTCAATGGCATCAGATCTAAATGTGTTAGGGGAATGGATTTTAAAATATATACTCACTCTTTATTTATCTCCCCTACCCACTCTTCCTCTACAAAATTTCCCTACTTGAAACCTTGATTTCCCTACTCTATCAGTGCACCGAATGGTAGATTTTGTAAATTAGAAAATTAATATAAATTTGCATAAGTGATTAATATTCTGATCTGTACATTATATTAGGGATATCACAGAAACACTAGGAAAAAAATAAGGAATGGGCATGCAGACTAAAAACCAACAAAAAGTTTTGATTCCTCCTCTTGCCACAGACCCGCACCAGGTTACTGAATTGACCTTCTCATGTGATGATGATGACTATTTCGGGTCATGCCCCATCATTGAGGAACCTTGGAAAAATCCATAAGGACCATGGTCTCCATTTTATCTTCCATGTTTGTTTTATTTTCAATCAGCCTCTTAGTTTACGATACTTCTCTGTTAATTTTGAACAATAGAAACTTGATTTCCCACTTCAAAGGCAAGTTCATTACAGATGTAATAATTTCTAGTTTATGCCCCGGCATGTTTTGGACAAGTGTCAAAAACACCCTATTTGTAATAATTTTTCTAGCTTAATATATTTTACTACTACTTACAAAAAAAATATTATTTATATTCAACAAATTAATTTATTATAAATATTTAAATAAACTAGATTTATACCTATATATTTTTTAAAGAATTATTAAATATTAAAGAATAATTTAGTATTTTTTTTCCACAAGCAAATTTCAAGAAGGTGAATAGTCTTCACCATGAACAAATCTTTAATTTTAAAAGGTATTCCTTTTACTCCAATGTTCACCATCACTGAATCTTTAACTTTATAGATGGTTGGCTTAAAGTTTGAATACATTTTTATTTTTTTATTTTTTTGAGTTATTTCTTTGTTGACATTAATTGTCACCTACTCATATTCCAATAATTGCATTTTGGCAATCACAAAATTAA
Organism: Pseudotsuga menziesii; assembly: GCA_001517045.1. NCBI lineage: Eukaryota > Viridiplantae > Streptophyta > Pinopsida > Pinales > Pinaceae > Pseudotsuga > Pseudotsuga menziesii. The sequence goes on along the minus strand of LPNX010824811.1, from coordinate 72,952 downwards.
ACCATATATGTCACTATCACTCATAAATGTTGTGGGTGAAGGGTGCCAAAATTGTTTAAAATCATATATGGAATCATGGATGGTAATTGTTGGTGAGTAAGGGTACCAAAATTCTCTGCCAAGAATCTAGATAATACTTTGGTATTTTAATGTGGTTTTTTTCAACAGAAAGTAACATTTTGATATTCTATCTTTTAGAATAAAGGGTGGAGCACAGGCTTGATTCAAAATGGATGTCAGGTCGTTGGGGCCCCAACCCTAGCCAACATTGTTAGACTATCATCCTCTGCATAATGTTTTAATGTGCTTTATAACTTTAAAATCACACTTAATTATGATACATGGTTGATATTTTCTTACCAAATACTAACATAAATGCATCTTAACTGATAAATTATATAAAGTATGCATTTATAGTCCTACATTATATAAAAAAATTTCCACGGAAAAAAATTTGCAATTCATTCCATTAAGATGGACCACATTTCACATAGAGACCATAGTCAGTCACTGAGTGGAATGCACAATATGTTCCAAAGATAATGTCTATGAAAAGATAATCTGCAAAAAGTGTTTTGCTGCCAAAGTAGTCAAAACATATACATATAGATGAATATCCCTTCAAAATAAAAAATATAATATGTGAATAAACAGAAATAAGCATTCAGAATAGTTAAATTTGTATGTCATTTTTCAATTCAATTACTCCAACACCATCCCAAATTTCTCCACGAATTCTTTGCCATATGAATCCCCATTTTGGAGAGAGAATCAACTGTCATGTTCCGCTTCCTATAAACATGACAAAAAGAAATGAGAGAAAACATGGCCATATATCGAAGGATGTCTTTAAAGAGTGGCTCGAGAATATGTTTTTAGGTTGCTTCTTTAATTTGAACCAATCAATCACAAGACCTGGAAGTGATGGACCCTAATCTCTTAGTGGTATTGTGATGGAGAGAGATTAAGTGTGCAAGTCCTCTTCCCTTATGCAGAAACGTGGTTCCTACAGCCCTCCCTTAAATATCTCGAGTGAGATTGCATCTGCATCACAGTTGTTGCTAGATAGGGTAAAAAATGTTTGGGATGGTGTTTAGGGATATCGTGTTGAAGGGTGTCAATAGTGTGTGAACCATTATCAACTGAAGTGTTTCAATAAATGGTTCTGTTGCCGGGACCATAGGGAGAGAATGAAGAGGACATGTTGTGGAATTCGATGAAGCTCGAGATCCAGGATTGGTTCGAACAGAAGGCCTGAGAATTCATAGTAGAAGAAGACCAAACTTCCATACTGACAATAGAAGAGTGGTTGGGAATACATATTTACTCTAATATCCATGAATATTTCTTTTTTGAGCTCCCAATTATTTTGTACGAGTGTTTTACGCAGCTTATCTTCCAGCAAAAGGAATTTTTGAGGAGGCAAACCTACTTACTAGACCCCTGAACTAATTCAATGACTAAAAAGGGTAGAAAACAAGGAATCAAGGTCTCTCGAAGTGTTTCTAAACAATTGATTATGAAATCAAAAGAGAAGAATGTCCCACCACCAAAAAAATAGAACTAGGATATGAACCAGAATACGAACCAGGTTGCGAATCAACCTCAAAACCAGAATCAAGGTCCAGTTGTAGGAAAAATTTTGGTGGAACCCAAGACGTAACTTGTAGATGTTGGGGTCATAACTCAAGGAGGTATGACAATGGGAGATGATAGTCCACTCCTGCAAATCTGATCGCCTGCTCGAAAAATAATACAATTTGATGTCGACACCGAAAAATAAACAATCTTCGATGCAAGGGATGTCATAAAAAGGGATATGGGTGAGTTTCCTATGTATGAAACACCACATAATTTTGATTCAAAACTAGTAGCAGGACCATCACGAAAGGTTGGAACATTGTAAAGTTTCTTAGAAATTTTTTTTTCATTAGAGAAAGATTCTGATGCGCTAGTTGAGATCGCAAGTCTATTATACCAACCAAAGAAAGGATGACAGGACTACGCTCTGAAATCCTTGCATACTAAAGAAAACTAGACGAGAGATGAGAATGAATGTTCAAAGTATTGACTATGATGTGGACTTTTTCATATTGGATCTAGGTTCAGATGTCAATATTTTGACAAAGAATAAATGGAAAAGGAGGGGGAAACCATAGTTGGTTTGTTCCCCTGTACAAATGCGACTGGAAAATCAAGCTAGGGTGTCACCAATTGGTCAAGTGCCTCACCTACTTGTCGAAGTGGAAGGACCAAAGAATTATGTAGACTTCAACTCTATTGAAATCGTTGATGGAAGTAGCTCATATCCCACACTATTGGGGATAAGTAGCTCATATCTGGTGGTTATGAACTTCAAGAAGAGAGTAATGACTTTTGAGAATCGCAACATGTGTATCATTGCCCCATTGGATCCAAGTGAAGGTATAAGATATGTCGAGCCAGTAAAGGAGGAAGTTATGGGAGGATGGGACCATGCATACAACATTTTAGAGGACTACGTCCATCCCACTGTAAAAGGGGAGATGGGGTGGTGAAGTTCTAGCTCTATATATTTGGATTTTGATTATGCACTAGAAAACTGGCAGAATCAAATACATGAAGTATCGATTTGAAAATGTGGATAGGTCACACAATCACTACGTTGGGTCACAACGGATGTTATTGAGCTACCAATGTATGCAGGACTACCCAATTTACATAATTTTATCGATAAGTTTGAAGACAAAGTATCAGAACCTCAACGACTATTAGAACTAGGGGAAGCATTGAAGGCCACTCCAGCAAGGTGGTGGGAGACACATAAGAACTCAATCGAAGAATGTCTAGTATGTCGCAGACTGATGGAATTTCGATTTGGAGCAATAGAGTACTACCAGGGAAAGAAGTATGATGGAAGGAATGATCCCAATGATCATTTGGTCACATATCAGATTGTGTTGGTATCAAGACCAAAGGACAGATGGGTACATGCTTTTGTTCACACAGTAGATGAGATGTCACAACAATCGTACATGTCAGTAGAAATCTGAAGGGAGATTACAACATGAGAATACTCGACTATCTGCTTTAGTCATAGTTTTATATTTGCAAGCGTTGATCAAGTAATACATGTCACACTTCATCACATTCGTGATGTCGTATTGGAAATAGTTCCAGTGGTATTTCCCACAGAATCGCATGAGATGCCAAAAATGCAGTTGATGAAGGAATGATACAATATAACAGGAGCACCTGACGATGGTGATGATCCAAGAAATATTAATATCATAGAATCCAAAGGAAGTTGTGATATCATGGCACCCAAGATGCTGATAGACAAAGTCGAACAACCTCTCAAAATAAGAAAAAGTCAACATTGGGAAAATGAAGGACCCGACGTTCGCCAATGTTAGATATTATTGGGACAAAGACACTATGCAAAAGATCACTGGCTTGCTGCATGAGTTCCAAGATTTATTCCCCACTAAATTTGCTGAGATGAAATGGATTTTAGGGGACTTGGGAGCATTAGAGGAAATTTGGGGTCTAAAATGGGTCTTATAAGAAAACGTGCCAATAATAAATTTTGTGAGTTGGAATTCAAGAATCAATAGAATTTAAATAAAATGAGTCAACCATAATGGTTGAATTGACATATTTTTTCATAAAAGAAAACTAATTTTTTTGTTCGTATTTTCGACATATCTCCCTGTGTTTTTACTCAAATTATGACTAAGAGAGCTCATTGGATGTGGAATTTAATTCTACATCCAAAGGGTACCCACACAGCATACTTTTGATGGACCCCGCTACCCCAAAAACAAGAAATACCTAAAAAAATGTGATGATGATGTCATCATCATGTTTTTTCAGGTATTTCTTGTTTTTGGGGTAGTGAGGTCAGTAAAAAGTATGTAGTGTGGGTACTCTTTGTATGCAGAATTAAATTACACATCCAACGATATCTCCTACTCATAATTTGAGTAAGAACACAGGGAGATATGTCGAAAATACGAACACAAAAAGTATCTTTTTCATTCTTCCTCCAAAATTAATAACTATTATTTTATTATTTTCCTTAGGAGCCCCATTTTAGACCTCAAATTTCCTCTAATGAAATGAAAATCCCACTGAACCCATATATGAAGCCAGTAAATAAACGTCCTTATCGATTGAATCCACGATACAAGGAGCGAGTAAAATATGACCTTGATAGGATGATGGATGTTGGCATCATTGAGCCTGTGGAAGAGTTAGAATGGTTTAGTCTGATGGTTTTTCAAGATAAGAAGACAGGAGAAATCTAGTTCTGTGTCGATCTCCGCAATCTAAATGACGCATGTCTCCACGATCCATTCCCAATACCATTTATCGATGAAGTAGTGGATGACCAAGATATCTATTCATTCACAGATGGATTTTTCGTTTACCATAAGATAAAGATTGCGAGGGAAGATCGAAACAAGAAAAATTTTGTAATAGAATGGGGATGTTTCCAGTACTCAGTGATGGCAGTTGGCATAAAAAATGCACATGCAATCTTCTCAAGAATTGTAGTCGTTGCATTTAAAGATTTCATTCAGGAATTTCTAGCGGTGTATATGGATGATTTGACTATCTCTAGGTTGGTGAAAGACCACATTGCAAACCTGCGACTGATGATGGAGATATGTCGACAACATCATATCTCATTCAATCTATGGATGTGTATATTTTGTGCTCTATTTGGAATTTCTTTAGGGAACATCATCTGCAAGGAAGGAATGTTGGTAGATCCTGTGAAGATTGCGATAATTATTAATCTTCCTCAACCAACGATGGTTAAAGAACTCATAGAAATGTTGGGGCATATAGGTTATTTCCATAAGTTCATAAGAGGATATGCAACTATCACAACACAGATGGAGAAGTTGTTGAAGAAAGATGCAAAACTTGAATGGAGCCATGAGTGTCAAGGGAGTCTCGACACTGTAAAAAAGAAGATGGTCACAATGTTGATATTAGTCTTTATATACTGGACAAAGGAATTTCTCGTCCATGTAGATGCATCATCAGTTGCACTGGGCGTAGTTTTGGCACATCCAAGAGAAGGAGCGATTGACCACCCAATTTATTTTGCAAGCCAAAAGTTGTCATCCACAGAAAGGAACTACACCACAATCGATCGAGAAGGATTGGCAATGGTATATGCACTACATAAATTATTCTCAATATGTTTACAAATCATTCAACACTAAAATAATTGGTCAACAAGCCTATATTGGGGGGAACATTTGTTGATGCTTGCTACTCTTCCAAGAATTTGACTTTGAGAATATTGTGAAGTCGAATCGATTGAATGTTGGACCTGATCATTTGTCAAAGATTGAGACATGCGAAGAACCAACCAACATCGATGATGAATTACTGGATGCACAATTTCTTAAGATCAGAATGGTGGATTTCCATTATGAACAAATTAATTATCTATTATCAATAGGGAAAGCACTAGATGATTTTACAACTAGTCAGAAGAAGTAACTGGTCATTCGAGCTACATACTTTCAGCTCATCGCTAGACAACTCTACAAGATGGGGTCAGGTGAGATTCTACGTTGATATGTTCTACTGCATGAATAGGAAAGGATATTGGATGAAGAAGATGATGGTGTTGTAGGAGGACAATATTGAGGTCGCACAACCACCAGGAAGATACTCCAAGCTAGACTCTGGTGGATGACTATGCACAACGATGTTGCGGATATGCGGAAAGCTACGATGTTTGTCAAAGGACAGGGAAACCATCATGTCTAGATGAGATTTTGTTAGTACCTTAGGTAATGTTGCAACCATTTGATAAATGGGAATTGGATTTTGTGGGACCCATCAATCCACCGAGAAAGAGGATGGGTGCACGATTTATTATCACTGTGACAGACTATTTGACTAGATGGGTGAAACCAACACCAGTGATAGATTGCACCACTGCAAATATAGCAAGGTTCCTATTCAACAATGTTGTTAATAAGTTTGGTTGTCCAAATATATTAATGAGTGACTAAGGGAGTCACTTCATCAATCACACCATCATCACAATGACGGAAGAATTTAACATTCAACAAAAGAAGAGAACTCCCTATCACCAACAAGAAAATGGAACGGTCGAGGCATTCAACAAGGTGTTGGAGCATGCACTAACAAAGGTAGTGTAGTGCAAGCCACGATGATTGGGATTTGAAAATTCTTGCAATATTATGGGCCTATAGGACTACATGCAAGCAGTTGATGGGGAAAATGCCATTTAAGCTCGTCCATGGACAAGAAGCGGTGATTCTGATGGAGTACATTGTTCCAAGCCTACGCATTGCAACAATGATACGTATGAATAATGAAGGATCACTTGAAGAAAGATTGACATTTTTGGTGTAGCTTGAGGAATATCGGTTCATCTTCATGTTTCACCAGCAATTTGAGAAGGATTGCTAGAAGGCATGGCATGATCAACATATCAATGGAAAGTATTTCCAGCGAGGAGATATTGTTCTCCTCCATGACATCAAGTTTGTGAAGCATCTGGGTAACAGATGCATTGGTTAGGACCTTATGTAATTCATTTCATTGCCGATAGAGGTGCGGTGTAGTTACAATAGTTAGATGGCACGTTGCTTCCAAATATTATGAATGGTAGTTGGATAAATCCCTATCAGGATAGCCAAGTGCAGTGCCATACCTAATATGTCATGCAGGAAAAAAAATGCACAACAAGAAAGATCTAAGAGATTATGAAGAGGAGGTCATCGCAGCAAGGAAGGTCACAAGAAAAGAAAAGATGCTTAGGTTGTAGTAGAAAGGAATATTGGAGACATACGAAGAGGTGTGATAGGGTCAAATCAAGAAATAAATGAAGAATTTAAACCAAATGGGAGACGACACAAGTGGAAGAGAAACACATTTATGAGAAATTAGACAATTAGATTTGAAAAATCGATGGCATATTTGGTCGATTGATTGCAGGATTTGGCCATCATGTTCAAAATCATTCACATAAGTGTCTTCAAGGTTATAAGAGTCTACAGGAGGGGCACCAGATTAAACATTGTGATAATCGAGGCGATCATAGTGAAGGTAATTAGAAGAAAATATTGAAGACTATGAAAGTGATGGAGCTACAACAATGGCTCAGGTAATTTCGAGTGGTAGTACCCATGAATCCCCACTGTAGAGAACACTGATTGAAGAAGGAAATATATTCAAGAGAAATTTCCAAGGATAGTAAGGAAGATAAGGGGCACAAATCTTGCACAGAACCACTATGGAAGAAGAGGTCCACACACAGTACCACTAGGGACACAAAAGTAAAATTAGAGGATGGGACATCGACAACAGGTGGAGAGGAATCCAAAAAATGAAAGGGGGTGATGGTTGATGATATCCCTAGGTATGTACCGCCACAAAAGGAATACCCACTGTCATTTAATTTGTCCAAAAACCAGAGTTATCCCATTAAGATTCCTGCAATGCCAAAATGGGTGCACATCACCATGAATATAGTGCCACATTTGATGAAGATGAGATACATTTACCATGACACTCTGGCATATCCAGAATGTATAGAAGAATATTATGAGATGTAGGAGCATGGTGATGGCAGTGTGGTTGTTTGTGCACCACAGTACCAGGATTTGGGATTGAAGCAGTCAGGGCTGTTAGGCCTCACCCACATGCCACATTTTGGCCACTTAGAAAAATCCAATGCATGCATAAAGTAGCTATTGGCTTGATTTCACAAAGGGTACATGTGGATTGATACAAAGGTATCATTCACCATTGAATTGATATCATATATCACCAAGTTTTCGATGGCGAGTGTTGACCCATCGAAGTTTTTCAGAGGAAAGGACAATAATAAAAAGCTAGTTGTGAAGCTTAAGATCAATATGACATTGTCAAGGATAAATGTGCATACTTTATCAAAACCATAAATGACAAGGACATTTGAGCCACAACCAAGTTGTTGGCTATGATTATGGTGTGGAGGAACAAACCCAACCAGTGCACTTTCGGCATAATTGCATGCACAGAGCAGTGCGCCGAAGGAGTCCAAATGAACGGGTTGTTGTTTATTTTAAATCATCTAATAGAGGACATAATACTAGCACAAGAAGGTAAGAGACCCTTTACATATTCATGCTTTTTTATTTTAATCACACTACTGGGGTGGATGGATCCCAAATTTTAGCAAGGAATGGAAGTGGAAGTCACCCAAACATGCAGGGGCGCACACTATTAGAACCTAACTTAGCTTAACATGAAGGAATGCTATCTTTACTATGCCATACAGTTTTATCTATTTTGGGATGCGTTACGAGACAGAGCTGGAAAATTTCTTTGTCTCACTGCAGAGGTGGAAATGAAGTATAGACGCATAACTTGCTTCACAATGGGACCTCGTGCAATACATATTCAAGCACGATGCGATGGAAAGAATAAATGGATCACCATAATGTATAAACTTACGGATGAAGAGATAGAATCCATTACCGAGGATTGGCATGTTGAATGGAAAGTGTCGGTCAATATAGAGTTATCGAACACAAAGGAGGGTCCACCACCCGAAATGCTGGTAGAACAGGACCAGGCAAAGGAAAGTGACAAGGAATCAGAGGAAGATTCATCCAAGACTCTGACTAAATTTTATTTAGAATGATAATTCAAAGAAGGTAGGACCAAAATAATATTTGAGTAGGGTGAGGGAAGTAGTGCACCAAAATGGTAGATGACCAGGTCAGTCACATCCTAGCTTTGATCAATATTGCGACTACTAAGATCCAAGCACAGCTCAAACAACATTCGACTGAGTATTTCCACTAGGTTAAGGGATTGTTGCAATCCCTGACCAATTATATATTGGAGAGGGTACCACAAGTAGCCATGCTGCAATGTGCAACTGAAATAAGTATAGGGAAACAAGTAAGGATTGTGTAGATTTCACTTCATGCGATGGAGTCCAGAAGTGAAGATGTCAACACAACTATGAAATAGTTCCTCACAATCAGTCTTGATTTCAATGATATTCCTACGAAGACGCTTTCATGAATACAAAAATCATCAAGCCAGGAGATCACGAATCAGGAAGCAATTGTGTGCGATTAGATATTTAAGTCGCAGTAGCAAGTAGCACAAGAAAAAGTGGAAATTGCATGTATGAACAAATCACAAGAGGAAAATATAATTTCAAAATCAAAGGCCTTAGACAACTGATACGGACTAGAAAAGGCCATCGTAGTTGCATACCAGGAAATTCTAGACATCACAACAGAGATGATTGTTGAAGCAAAATTATTGTGACTTGGCCAAATAATTGTCAACTTGAAGAAGGAGAATGAGGATCTACAAGCATAGGAAGTCCCAAGTACACCTTCGAATCAGGTCACAGAGCAAAAGAGAAAAATAGAGGAAGCGGCCACTCAGTTCGATGACTATGAGAAAATGGCCAAGGAAATGGCAGACGAAACCACACAGTTTTGCATGAGTTTAGTACAAGATGAGCAACTGAAACAACTTGGTGCACAACTTCATGAAGTTGAGGCTGAACTATCAGAAATGCGGGAATCCATGAAAATTATGCCCCCAGTTGTGTAGGTTAGCAAGGCATCAGAGTTGAAGGTGCTCTAACAATGAGCCAACAAAGCATGGGAGAGGAACTAGCACCAAACAACGCAGTTGGACGAATCCCAGGGAATCGACGAACAATTGGAATTGAATGTTGTGAATGAAATTTGAAGCAGTCATGAGGTCTGCACGGAAGTGGAAGAACATATTGCATAGCATCCAACTAAACATGATATGGAATATTGCACAACAATTAGCACCTGAGCCAAGGAAGTAGTTGAGGAATGCAAGAAAAAATATGACAACTTCAAGGTCAATATAATCACAAATATGATATCCATTTGATGTGGCTTGAGGGAGAGACACACATTTTTCTTGCAGGACTATTTGTAGGTGGATTGGATGCACATGGTGTGACATAGGAGAATTTGACAAGTGTCCAAGTAAACTGCGCAAGAGGAATATGTTGACAAGTGGTCAGCTTGGTAGCATTATTCTAATTTTGGTTCAAGTTAGTTAGGAAATTATTTGTATGTGGACCTTTTTGTAAAGGTGCAAGCCTATAAATAAAGTTATAACTGTAGTAGGAAAGAGATCATCAGATGTATGTGACCTAGAGTGGATCTTAAAGTCTTCATTGAGCTGTTTTGCGAACTATCTTGTTTTTTGGGTTTGGCCTAAGACTGTCGATCAAGGGACGTGTTTTGATTATGTATTTTAACATGCAGAAGTAATATGATAAAGATGTGGCTGGAAATGTTATGTTCCCTTTTTCTGCAATGTGATCTATGATGTTGTAATTGTTGTCTCTGTGGTTAATTGATGTGACTTGAATGATGCGACTTGAATGGTTAAATGTTGCGATCTAATTTCTTAATTTTTTTCTTATATGAATCATGATAAGTCTTCGCATAGTGGATGAATTCTTGCATGTTGATAAATTTTCTAAATTATGAAATGGTGCAATACTAGATCTAGTGAATGAATGATGAGATAAATCATGTTATGGATATCTAAGGGGTATTGAGACAGAGAGAGATTAAGTGCGCAAGTCTTCTTCCCTTCTATAGAAACATGGTTCCTGCAACCCTCCCTTAAACATCTTGGGTGAGACTGCATATGTTTCACAGGTGCTGGTGGATAGGGTAAGACTTGTACGGGTTGGTTTTATGGATATTGTGTCGAAGGGTGTCGACAGTGTGTGAACCCATGTCAACATTGAATCTATTTTCTCACAAGCTCTTCACTCACATTCACAATATCTACAATCTCTCACTCACAAGACCACACTCTTTGTCTCTCACACCTAGAATGATTCAAACAACATAAAGGTGCTTTCTTTGGTCCTCCCTCATCCATGAGGGAGAGTGTTGTTCAAGATAAATCACCCTTGTAACCTAGGGTCTGGGGTTACCAAATTACGACTAACTTCCAAACAATCAACGTTTTACAAGGAATGGAAAGAGAATCCGAAGAAAATCTTGACTTACTCGATTAGCAACGGTTAATCCAAGCTTAATATTCTATCCAAAGCTTCTAGGGATGTACTTATCTATCTTATGCATATATATATATTAAAGGTTAGAGGAAAATCATATAGATAACATAATCAAACATATTGATTAAACCAATATACATGAAATAAACTCAATACAAGATTGGAAGAAGAATCCTCTTTATTAGAAAGTGGTGAATAAGATAAGAGTACAACCCAGCTTCTAACACAAGGAATCCTCTACAACCAAAGGAATCTAAGTTCTGCTGCTCCAAGAATCTGAAGGTATACCACCAGCATAACTTTTCTCTCCAAAATTGATTGATTATCCCCTACCCCAAGGCCTCTATTTATACTTTGGGAAATAGAGTGGTTTCGAAGCTTGGGATGGTTGAGATGGTTGGGATAGTTATGGATTAGGACCCAAATAATCTCATCTAATCTTGATTTATATTTTTAATGTCAAATTAAGGTATACACAAGTATTAATATAGGAAACTTGCATATGATACATGAGTTTCTCAAAGGGAACTCGTGTATGCAAGTATACGCGGGTTGCAATGCAAATACTTGCATATGATACGCGAGTTGCAATGCATATAGTCACGTATGAAACCCAAAACTCATAATAAAAATATACAAGGATGGTTTGAGGATAATTCATCAAAGGTCATGCCCATGTATAGTGTTTTGGCCACTTCAATCAAAATTTTTCCTTTTGTGTACCAACATGAAGAATGTCGGTACTCGGACCGAGAAGTGCCATTTTGGCTAATAATAGATGCCCCCTAATGTGTGAGGTCATAGGGAAGCAATGGATGAAATACATTATAACCATTATCTTGGAGAAATCAGAAGTCCAAGGAAGTAGAGGAAGTACCTAAAACAAATACATATCAATGTCATATACACAATCATATCTGAGGATGCCATGTTCAATATACTGGAACACTAGTTCCTTTACAATATTTGAGTACATCATATCATACAGTTACAAGACCATGTATATTACAAAGGTCGATTGAAGCCACAATACACAATAATGATGAGTCTTCAAAAATCTGGAAGCTGTGTAGGTAATCACAACACAATATTGCGCAACTTAGGTTATAGATGTGAACCTAAGGTCTTCGTCAAAATCCAAAGGAACTAGTACAATCCAAGCCATGTGAATAGATGTGTCTAATTCGAACATGGATATGATTCAAAAGATTATCAATCAATAGGTGATAAATGACAACTGAAGCAAAGGAATTCACAAATGATGAAAGTGAATCCTAAGGTACCATCATCAAAAAATCTAGGTCTTCGTCTTCAGGAAGTACTTATGAGAAACCATGATGTGATGAGGAAGGAAATAGATCCTCCAACGGATCACAAGAGTGACTAGAAACTGCATAAAGGAATGTATAAATAAGTGATATCAGATAAGATAATGGTGGAATTAGTATAATAAGCATAAACGAGGATAAATCCTTGAACAATGAGCACAACACAAAGATGACCCAAGAAATATTTTAACTTTGCAGATAGGACAACTAGACTTATCCGTCATGTAGGAGACATGATCAGATTCCCCAGGCATAAATGACAAGTGGAATAGTAAGAAACTTGAAGTGATAGCTAAACTAAAAGTGTACACTAAGACATGAGTATCAAAAAGTTCATAGAGTGCTATGTTCAAGGAGGACATGCTGCCACTGACTGTAACCCAAAGAGAAGACTTCTTCCTTATCTTTCCTGTTAAATTTTAACAAGTCTAGGAAATTCAACTCGGGTCTCTCTTCATTTTTTATAAGCTTCAAGAGAAGAAGGAATAATGCTCGATAATGTCACTTATTCATGGATTTTACGAGCCCAAACTAGTACATGTTCGCTTGGTGTTTTCATGTTTAGAGAGCCTGAAAACTCCAAAGAGGACTCTAGGGGGCTCCTTTTTCATCCAATTTAGTCTCCTGAAATCGAAAAATTATAAAACATATCACAGATGAACTCTCTTAACTTCCGAAGAATAAAAGGTGAACCTTTTTTGTACTTAGTCAGGGCGGTCCAGAAAAGGTTAAATTACCACCTTCCCAACGCTCCTTCAAGAGAAACTTATAGCTTGAGTTTTATGAGTGTGAAGGAAAGAAAGATCACTCGTAAATATCACTTTGAGTATGAGAAATGGGGCTTACAATATTAAACTCAATGTTTTGTTCTTGTTGTTTAACGAGCATGACAAAGACATAAAGTACGCTCGAAATCTTTTTCATCTTTAGGTCCAGAGCACGAAAAAGAGAAACAAAGCTCATACTGGGTGTTCCTTTTTCGTAGGTTTAGTCCCTCAGGTCTGGAAAAGTGATAAACCTATTCCTGAGAATACTCTTCTCAATTTCATAAAAAAGAGAGTGATCCTTTCTCGTATTATTCCACATGGTCCGAGAAAGAGATAACCTACCACCAATGTGGATGCCCATTCACATATTCTTAACAAGATTGAATGGACAAGTTTACTCAGTAGTCAAGTCTATTTTAAGGATTTATACTTGGGCCTAAAGAAACTTCATAAGGGCAGGGAGCCTTATAAGGGGGATAGCATGTAAAAAGAGACCAAAATGAGGCTCAATTTGGCATGAAAAATAGCTAAGAAGGCTCCCCTGAACCTACGACAAATACGGCATGAGTACCAAAACACAATAAATGTGTTCTAAGATAGGGTACTCATGTTAGGAAAGTTTTATCCATAGAAGAACAATGATATAGACAAGGTACTAATGGTTGAAATACCATAGTCCGTGGTCAAAGTAGTAATCCTAGGGTTGAAGCGGATTAAGTATAAATGCAAAAATGCATATAAATGATCAAAATCCTACCCTATATGAGTGAAAAACGACTTTGAATAACATTGGACCTGTTTCATTAGGTAAACATGACATGCTATTAGTTTGATTTTAATAAAAATTACAAACTATAGGTTAAAAACCCACTTTTTGAAAATAATTTCTATAAATAGTGCAAAAATAGAAATCAAATTCACCATTTGACATTTTTACCCAATATCGACAAGTTCTAACTTTGCCTTCAATTGCTCGGTGTGGTCAAACCGCTAAACGATTCTCAAATCCACAAGTGCCAGGTAAAACAACTCTCCATGCTCTTTCATTTCATCTGAGCAAATTTTTAATTTTATGAAAAATTTGATGTTTTAAGCCAATTTGAAGATGGTCGCACTGTATACATGGGTATGCAATGCACACAGCCATGTACACGCATTTTATACACGACTTTCTCGAAAGCAACCCGTGTATGATATGCGACATGTCCAAAGGATAGTCGCATATACTGCTCGACATAGAAAAAATCTATTTAGGGCCAAAATAAAAAAAATTGAATGAATTTAATGTTTGACAATGGCATTACTGACAGGTTGAAACATGGTGTTGGAGTGGAGGGAGAGGGAGCATGAAGACATGGAACAATATGCTCTTCGAGGTGCCCCCATGGTGCATGCATTGTAGCAAATTGGTTTTCTTAACTTTTTTTGTACCTCGCCCATGCGATCCAATGTCCGTTTACTGGACTTTTTGATAAACTACTGGGATCATGATCTAGGTGCATTTGACCTACAAGGTGAGATTCTAGAGATTAGACTGGAAGACATATATTTCATATCTAGTTTGTCATGACGGGGAGATGCTGTCAACTTCAAAAGTACTGATAGGGGTGATGGCCTTCTAAGTCTTCAAAACTATATTGACACTTACTATGCGCCTAGTACTAAAAAAAGGGGTATTTGCATCTCTATTGGTCATATTCATAGCTTGCCATTACAAGTGTTGGTAAGCACAATAGTGAGGGTTGCAGTATCATCATCACCTCATATTGCAACTCAAAACCAAATGATACCTGCGGTGGGATGTCTACAGGGAACCTTATTTGACTAGTGCTTGGGAGTAATCCCGATAATGAAGAAGAAACTCTCTGACTGCAAGAGAGGCCGATGGAAAAAATTTGGTTATTCTAGCATATTGGTGGCCTTTTTCTTTGAGAGAGTGTCTGGTCTTAGTTCCACAATACCTCTACCAGTTTCCTCTCCCCGTTAGCCTAGACTGAGTAGTTGGTGAGAAATATTCCTTCTCCAGGGTGGTGGTGGATCGGTTCAGAGTGTATATGATGATGAATTCTACCTATGGTGGGAGCGGCAACTACCGGCACTGGCACAGTTTCCATATGCTGGGTTTGATTTTCGGGGTGACAATGACCTTGTCCTCCCTCTTGGAGGAGCATGGGGAGCGTCAGGTATTTTTGTTTTTCAAGTTTTTAAAGTTCTATGAATTTTAGTCATCAAGATATACACATATGTATTAGAGTTTATTCCTTTAAATGTTTTAGAAATGCAAATATTGAACCAGTCCACCCTGGTGGGAATCCTCGTATGTATGTGTGACCAATGGAAAGAGAGGATCATGGTTTGATTAAGGTTCTTGAGGGAAAGTTGGCCAGGCTTACCCAAAGAGTACCTACTTTAAATATTGAGTAGATCCCTGCCGTTATGCAGGAGTTAGTGGTTGGTATTTGACATATCTGGATACGCCTTATGAGAAGGGTAGCTAGAGCAGTGCTTATTTACTTAGAGGATGCTAAGGTTTCTACAGCTGAAGAAGTTGAAGAATATCGAGAGCAAGATGACTAGGATTATCAGGGTGGGCAAGGTGGTCAGGATGACCAAGGTGGTCAAGCTTAGACCTAGGACAATTTAATGGATTACGATCCAAATTTTGCATATTTTTTGTATATTATACAGTTATGACTGGATCTGAGGATAAAAAACTCGACCTATCTATATGGACAGATATTCACACACACACACACACACACATATATATGTTTTTTCGGTTTATTTACATGTGTATTTCAATGTGTCTGTTGTAAATTTTTATGAAATATGTGTTAAATTCCAATCCAAGATATAATTCGCATATGCATCAGTTAATGAATTTTGATTTCTTGGAATATGATTAAAGGTAATAAAATCAAAATTTCTTTCCAATAACCTAACTTGAATAAATTGACTTAGTAGAATAGGGTTTCGCACCTAATAAGCTCGATTGAGCTGGGAAAATACCAGCTGAGAGCCAAGCCTGACTTCTAGTTGGGTAATTCCTCATGACAATGAATCCCATAAAAGCTCAATGATGACCTTGTACTCAGCCACATTATTGGTAGTAGGACCTAGGTAGGAGCCTCTAGAGGAAACTAGCTGTCTTGAGGGTGAGTAAATAACCCATGCGGCTGAAGCCAAGTTGCAAGTGTAGCGACTAGCACCATTTGTAAAACCTACGAACCACTCGGAAGGCATCTGTAACAACCAATAGATTATATAAGAAAACAAACCGATGAACTATTGTACATAAAGTTACATACAACAAAAAAACAAAAAAGTGCTAAGCCTAAGCATAGTGATTTTTCAGGTAGAGCCCATTTCTAGGCTCAGGCAGCTTATTTCCCTAGAAATCAGTTAATTCATACGCACCTTTCTTCAAAAAATTTGACATGACAAAAGGTCCTAACCACATAGACCTGAATTTACCTACCCCCAAGGGTTCTTTATCTTGATCCCAAAGCAAGACAAGCTCCCCTTTAGAAAAAATCCTAGGCTTGACTGATTTATCATACTGATTTTTTACCCTATTTTTATGAGCCTCATTTGGTGTCAGCGCATCCCTATGTTGTTCATCTAGATGTTCCAAGTGTAACAAACGTTCTTCTAGCTCAGTCTTATTAGGTAACACATGAATGGAAATATTTAAAGACATGATTTCACATTCAGTCGAGGTTACTGCTTCCACCCCATAAATGAGTTGGAAAGGAGAAAACCCTATGGAAGTTTTCACATTGGTTCGATAATCCCAAAGTGCAGGATACAACATGATGTGCGAATTTGACTCGGCTACATTAATAGTGCGCTTGAGAATAGTCTTCAAGGTCTTATTTACTACTTTGACTTGAGCATTCACTTGTGGGTAGAAAGAAGACAAATGTTCTTGTTTAAACCCTAGCATAGTGGTCAATTCAGTCATCATGTTGTTTTTGATGTGACTGCCATGGTTAGTGACAATCTCTTTAGGAATATCAAAACGTGCAATAATTTGGTTGAAAAAAAAAAAATCTCTAGTTTCCCCATCAGCTTTATAGGTGGGAATTGCCACTTCCCATTTCATGAAGTAATCTACAGCGACAATGATGTATTTGTGCCCCCTAGCCGAAACTAGGTTGCACATCATGTAATCTATCCCCCACTTAGTGAAGGGGCTCACTGAGATGACGGGAAATAATAGAGCAGGATGCAACTGCATCTTTTTGGTGTAAAGCTGACAAGGATGGTAGTGCTTCATGGCTTGCACACAGTCTTTAAAGATCACAGGCCAAAAATAACCGACACGTAAGATCTTCTAAGCCATTGCTAAACCAAATAAATGACCCCCACATTCTCTACTATGGGAATCATTTAGGAAAATCTCGGCCTCTTCGTGGTTAATAAATCGACGTAAAAGAGATTCTATCCCTCTATGATATAAAGTATCTCCAATAATGAGGTATTTGTTTGCATGTAATCATAATTTGCACCATTCTTCTCGTGAAAAGGTTGCAGAGCACCTCAGAGTCTGGAGATATACAAGTATATCTCTGTACCAAGGGTCAGAGGTGGAAATAAAAAACATTTGCTCATCTGGGAATGAGTCTTCTTCAATGGCTACATCTTCCTCAACCATAAATTCTATAATGAGCTCCGCAAAAACTAAGGATTTTTTGGATTTGGAAGATTGAAGATCTAAATCAAACTCCTGGAGAACTACTATCCATTTGTTGAATTTGCCTCCAACTATCCATCAGGACAAAAAATATTGGAAAGGATTAACATCTACCACTACCGTCGTAGTCCTTAGTAGGATGTAGTGATGCAACCTTTGAACAACATACACAACTGCTAATGCCAACTTTTTGACATGGGAATAGCTAAGTTCAGGTCTAGCTAAAGCACGAATAAGATAGTAGATGACATGCTCTTGGAGCTTATCATCCTCCTAAACTAGTACTACCTCTATGGTCAACTCAGATGCGGCCAGATACAATATAAAATCATGAGAGTAATTTGGCAGACGCAGTAATGGTGCAGACAACAAAGATTTATTTAATGCCTCGAATGTAAGTTGTGTGATTTCATCCCATACAAATGGGGTGTCCTGCTTCAACATGTGCATGAAAATTTTAGTGATCTTGGCATAATTCACGATAAAACATCGAAGGAAGTTGGACTTCCCTTGCAAGCTTTGAAGCTTTTTAATGGAATGAGGAGGAGGCAGATTTACTATGGCCTCAACTTTCAAAGGATCCACCTGAACACCTTTGTTAGCAACAATGAACCTGAGCAATCATTAGAGAAATTTTGGGGTCTAAAATGGGCCTCCTAAGGAAAATAATAAAATAATAGTTAAAATAATAAAATAATAAAATAATATTGATTAATTTTGGAGGAAGAAAGAAAAAAACTACTTTTTGTGTTCGTATTTTCGACATATCTCCCTGTGTTTTTACTCAAATTTCGATCGGGAGAGCTCGTTGGATGTGTAATTTGATTCCACATCCAACGAGTACCCACACTGCATACTTTTGACGGACCCCGCTACCCCAAAAACAGAAAATACCTAAAAAAATGTGATGACGACGACATCATCACGTTTTTTTAGGTATTTCTTGTTTTTGGGGTAGCGGGGTCCGTCAAAAGTATGCAGTGTGGGTACTCGTTGGATGCAGAATCAAATTCTACATCCAACTAGCTCTAGTGATCGAAATTTGATTAAAAACACAATGAGATATGTCGAAAATACGAACAAAAAAAGTAGTTCTTTTTAATGACAAATATGTCAATTCAACCATTATGGTTGACTTATTTTATTGAAATTCTATTGGTTCTTGAATTCCAACTCACAAAAACTTATTTTGGCACGTTTTCTTATAAGGCCCATTTTAGACCCCAAATTTCCTCTAATGCTACCTGACTCGACACAAAAAACATGCTTGTGGAGATTCAAGAAAATTTTGTAGTATCTGCATCGTTCAAAGATTAATTGCGAGTGATCTGGGTGATCGATCCTCTTATGAGAATGTGCCGGCAGATCATCAAGGTAGGGTTCAATAATAGACTTAATGTCATGAAAAGAAAAATTCATTTCCCACTGAAAGGTAGCCCTTGCGTTTTTCAATCCAAAAGGCATTTTCTTGTACGCAAATGTACCCCAAGGACAAATGAAAGCTATTTTATGTTGGTCTTACGGTTTAATTTGAATCTGATTAAACCCGAAGAAACAATCCATAAATGAAAAGACTTCACTCCCCGCACAAGCATCAATGATTTGATATATGAATGGCGTGGGGTATTTATCCTTAGGACAGACTTTGTTTAAATCACGAAAGTCAGTACAAATGCATATCGTCCCTTGATTTTTGTCAATAGGAATAGGGTTGGATACCCATTTTGTCAAATCTATTGGGTAAAGGAAATCGGCTTTCAGCAGTTTTTCAACTTCAGCCTTAACAGCTGCTATTTACATGGATTGACATGTCTAAGTTTTTGTCGAATTGGTTTGGCATTAGGATAGGTTCAGATTTAATTTTTGACTATCAATAGATCTATGCCTGGAATCTCCTCATATGACTAGGAAAACATATCACAGAATTCCTTAAACAAGTCTGTATAGATAGCAGTCTCCTTCGGAGAGAAGTTTGCACCGATATGTACATTTTCCACAACATTTGGGTTTGTAGATATGTTTATAGGAATATTAATGGAAATGTTTTCCATATTCCCTTCAGCAAATATTCCCTCCCTAGATAAGGGATTAATGGGTGTATCAGCATCTCCTATCAGTCTCATATGGAACTCTTGATTTTCAATCCTACTTATCTCTGGAAGAAAATACGATCGATGGTGAAGATCTTCGTAGATCTTATCTCATCTGCACATAGCTTCTAGAATGGTTTTGTTAGATGGAAAAACCATATCTAAGCAATCTTCAGTATGCAAAGAGTTCTCTACCCAAGCAGGAAGATAGGCTTCTTCTCGCTCCTCTGAGTTTGTGAGAGGGATTAGAATGGGATCAATAGTGGCCTGAATGATAGCTTGATAAGCTATTTGTGCTGCCAATAAGGGAACTTCAGGTTCATGACAGGAAGGAAGAACCCAAGGGTCCATTCTATCGATAACCATTGCAATAGACTTCCCTACTCTATTAGAACCTAAATAATTAATAGGAGCTGGAAAATCGAATGTGCCCATCAATGATGCATAAATTCCATTCCCTAAGCTCTCTAAAGCAGTTTTAACCTGATAAACCAATGGCATAGTGGACTCATTAGTTTCCATGTGGCCCTTTCGAGTAAAACTGAGTTGGTCTACAGTAACCAACTTCCCTTCGTGTGGAAACACTACTACCCGAAGAACGACCGATGCAATAGCGGACATGTCATAATTCCAACTTCTCCCCAGGAGCAATTTATACTCCAAAGGTGAATCAATCACCTCTACCTCAACAGAAACTGACTTCCCTGCTAACTTTATTTCGAAAGCTGGTAGGATACCATGTGGAGGAAATTACCTTCCGTCGAAAGTAGTAAGTAGGGTGTTTGATGGAACTAGCTCTGGAGATCCAAGAGCCTTCCAGCAAGACAAGTACATGACATATGTGGAAGCACCCTCATCGACAACTACCCTTCCAATGGTTTTTCTACCATGGATGACATCTATCAATAAGGCCACATGATATGGAAGGAGAGTTTTGACATCAAACAAATTAAACTTCGCCATGAGGCTCGATGAATCCATACTACCTAAGGCTGCTAAGAGTGCATCTCGCTCAGCAGGACAACTCTATAACACCTCTAAATCCGACATCACATAAGGGGTTTCAGATAAATATTCAACTACAGAGTAATTGGCTACAGCCCTAGCATTAGGATTGTGCAATGTTTTCTTAAATAAACCCTTTGGTATATTGGGCATAGTTTCGATAGGGTTTTCAATTGTGAGAGGGTTAGAAGTTTCACCTATAGAATTACCATTATGTGGAGCCTCAGTATCATAGTTCTTGTTCCTAGTCTAGAGTAATGTTTGGGATCGAACCATGTTGATATAATTTGGGTCAGGATCATTTGGGGTGCCCCCTGCTACATTTGAAAGTGAAGCAGAATTCTGTCCTTGGGGAAAAGGATCCTTCAGGACAACCGGTTGTTGGATTTTGAACAACTTCTGAGCTCGTTCCATAAGGGGACATTGATGGCTTAGGTGATCTTCCTGGCACAACTTACATGGAAATTTCACCTTCTTCTTCTCTTCCCCCCCCCATCAACATTGTTTGTGGGTTTTGGCTTATTTTGGTTTCCCTCACCTTTCTTCCCCTTTTTATTTTTCTCACCGGGCTATTGATTTCCCTTTTGGGAGGATTGTGAAAAAACATTGGCATTCTAGGTTCAGGGGTCAACCTTTGCTGCCTCCACCCTAGAGTGTTTGATAGATAACTCATGGAGTTTTTTAGCCAAAGACTCCACATTGGGAGATTTCACTGAACCAACCACACCATCTGCATGGGCTCTAGGCTTAGGTTTTTCACACTATGGGTTGGTCTCAGTGCATCAGGGATGATTTCATATAGAATATGAGTCTGAGAATATATCAAATCTAACTGTTGGGCCATGAGGATAGCCTCTTCCTCATTATCTACTCTCGAAGTGGACACGTACTTAGATATATATGGAAATAAGGACTTAAGGAACCATTCTAGTAAAAACTCAGGAGGGATAGTGGCCTTAATGAGCCTCTTCTACCTTCTCCACTCTTGGATGTGGTCCAAAATATGAGTGGCTTTGTCCTACTGAAAGGTGGACAATAAGTGTGTCCCAGCATCATACCAGACAGGAAGTTGGAAATGGTTAAGGAACACATTGGCTAAGTCCCAAAAAATACCAAACACAACAGAGGGTAGTTAAATGTACCACTTTGTTGTAGCACTAGTAAGATTTCTTTGGAACAATATCAATCGAACGATGTCATTGTTCAGTGAGTTGGAGGAGCACCACAAGTGAAAATTGGTGATATGAGCCCCTGGTTCTTCACCAACTTTTCCTTTGAATTTTGGGATATCCAAAGGTATCTTGGTAGGAACAGGTGGAAAAGAGGCATCATGTCTCACTGAATCATTCATTAGCTTGGACAAATCTAGAAAATCCAAAGTTTCTAGGAAAGGAAGCTTGGGCCTAACCAGAGCATGCAAAGTACCAACTTGGGAAGTAGAAGGACTTGCCCTCAGGTTTTCAAATGTGAAGGCAGGGTTTCCCCCTGCTACTGGTTGCGAAGTAGTCAGACCGCTCTGGAAAGGATTCCACCCATAAGCCAGTTGATTATGTGGTATAGTGTATGAGGTTCAAGCTGCCCCAGTTGAAACTGGGGTTTGGAAAACAGGAGAAGGTATCCCTCTACTAAAAAGAGAAAGGAGAGCTCGTGAAGGGAGAAAAAACTAAGGTTTGGAAAACTTGACCATAAGGGTTAGTGTTTCTGAACTACACTCCTACATATGTAGGTGTGGGACCTACATATGGAGCAGATGGGGGAATGTTCCCCCATTCCAAGGGAAACCCTGGACAAATGAAGAGGATCCCACTAGACTACTCTAAGAATTGTGTGCAAAAGAAGTTGAAATGGAAGGTACACTACAGATCCCAGTGACCACCCCACCAGAAGTCCATTCTACATTTGTTGAAGCCATTGGTCGAACCACCCAACTAGATGGAGTTAAAGGATTAGTACATATGTTTTCTCTAGGGGTACCCACAAGGGGAGGTGGTACTCCTTCAGCCCGAGTGGCTGAGGTGAAGGTAGAAGGACTTTCTCTTGCACTAGACATTAGTCTGCCCATAAGAACACCAATCACAAGTGAATTGAAAGGATGAACCTGGACAATCACTAGATCATTTAGGTTAGTAAGAGGTGAATTAAAGTTTCTCGCAAACTCGTCAGCCTACAAGTCTTCTATCTCTACTGGGGTTGAATCAACCTGGTTTGTCCTAAGTTCTAGTTCACCTAGAACTTCAGTAATTCCTATTGGTTCGAAAGAACCATCTATATCTAATATTCGCCTTTGAGGGGGTGGTGGAGGTTCCACTATAACAAGTGGAGGAAGGTTTTGCAACCTTCTTGACCTTCTAAGAGGTAGGTCCTCCACAATTGAAAATTTGACTCTTCACACCCTAAGGCTAGCTAAACACAAACAAACCATAGAGAAATCACTACAAAATTTCCTAAAGTCTCAACAATCACAAGAATTATAAGATATGCTTTCCAGAAGAAAGCTGAGAGACAGTTACTTGGAATCCTTGAATATTCTCTTAGGCACAAGTGGAGGAATCACCCACCACCCTTTCACACTTTCTACAAGGGTTACCTTCCAAAGCCATCCAAGGTCAACTAGAAATAGCCTTTCGGTGTACCTGTGTATGAACCCTAGATGTCCAAGAGACTATAGGCTACCTCAACTATATTGATAGTCTAGGGGGATAGTCGCAAGCCTGGTTCATATGCATGGACAGGGTAGCAAATCCTGAAACTCTGTCTAGGACAAAATCCCCAGATGCATAAATACTTTGGTCTATGCTTTGACCAGGAATCAGAGGGTTATCTCCTCAGTCCAAGCCTCCACATGGCGTCATCCTTAACTCCCATTTGAGAGGAGCTTCCTAGATACAAGCAACATAGGAAAGGGTTTACTTATCGATTGGCCAACTACGTCTAAATTTAAACACTTATGGAGAGTTTAAAATCCCTATTCTACAAGTCTAGCCTAAGCTAGTTGGTGTATGACCCTATAAAATAAATCTTAGTAACAAATTTTAAATTATATCATTTATTTTAAGGGTTGTTCTTAGTCAGAAGGTAAATGGCGTGAAGTACTATGATGTAATAGACTCGATAAGAAAAGAAAAATGATGTATAAAGCAACTTCCAAAGCAAAATACAACTACCTAAACCAAAATTCTTTTCTTTTTGTAAATGTAAGCTATTTAAATTAAAACTAAGTGTCAAAAAACTAAGACTTTTTATAATTTTTGAAATTTTATTTGAAAATACTGAAAAGAAAACTACTAAGTGCAACGATATGAAAAAGCATAAAATGTTTTTCTTTCACTTTTTTCAAATTATTCAATAAATACAATGCATCTAAATGCACACTTTTGAGTAAGTTTCAATGATCACAACATATCAAAATAAAAATGAAGTATAGAGGACCTACAATAACCAAACTTCAACCAAACAAGAAGGAAACTTGGTAAAAAACCTGACTCGGAAAACTAATGAATAAAATCCACTAGACTTATTAAAGAACAAGTGGCTAACCAACACTACTCAAAGCATCACATAGAATAAGGTATCTAAAGCGCTAGTCACTGACTCAGATACATACCACTGAACTCATAGGCCAAGCAGGAGGGCCAACTTCAAGTCACTAGATGAAAGAAGATTCAAACAAATCAAACTCAAAGGCTTAACAACAAGAAAAAAGTATGGCATCCAGAACTTTGGACTTGCAGAATTATGCCAACAACAAAATACCCCTAAGCAGACAAAAAATCAGCCAAGACATGGACAAGCACACCCTACCAAATTTTTTCATGCTACTATAGGATATACACGCTTGTCTTATAGAACAACTCATGTACCATACGTGACTGTCTTATAGAG
Organism: Pseudotsuga menziesii; assembly: GCA_001517045.1. Taxonomy (NCBI): domain Eukaryota; kingdom Viridiplantae; phylum Streptophyta; class Pinopsida; order Pinales; family Pinaceae; genus Pseudotsuga; species Pseudotsuga menziesii. Next base: position 48,113 of record LPNX010824811.1, on the reverse strand, counting down.
AAAATCGCATATACAAGTTTCTATACATGACTGTGTATAACAACAACCCGTGTATACAAAAAAAAAATTCAAAGAAAAAAAAGGTCTCTTGACATACTATACTGCAAATCAAAGGAAAGATAAAGGAACCACACTTAGAATTAGAGCAAATACTGGTCAAGAACCTACAAGATGAACCCACATTAGGCTGGGATCCCCAGCAGAGTCGTGAGTTCTGTTGTTCAGGATAAAGCACCCTTGTAACCTAGGGTCTGGGGTTACAAACTTACGACTAACTTGCAGACAATCAAATTTTTACATGGAATGGAAAGATAATAGGAAGAAAACCTTGACTTACTTGATTAGCGACGGTTAATCCAATCTTGATCTTCTCTCACTCCACTTCTCTCCAAAGCTTCTAGGGATGTACTTCTCCACCTGCAAAGAGAAAATCCTTCAAGTAATATCTCATGCATATACATATTAAAGTTCAGAGTAAAATTATATAGATAACATAACCAAACATATTCATTAAACCAATTTACATGAAATAAACTCAATACAAGATTGGAAGAAGAATTCTCTTTACTAACAAGCGGTGAATAAGATAAGAGTACAACCCAGCTTCTGAAACAAGGACTCCTCTGCAACCAAAGGAATCTGAGTTCTACTCCTCCAAGACTCTTAAGGTATACCACCAGCATAACTTTGCTCTCCAAAATTGATTGATTAGCCCCTACCCCAAGGCCTCTATTTATACTTTGGGAAATAGTTTGGTTTCGAAGGCTGGGATGGTTGAGATGGTTGGGATAGTTATGGATTAGGCCCCAACTAATCTCATCTAATATCAATTTATATTTTTTAATGTCAAATTAAGGTATACGTGGGTATTAATATAGGAAACTCACATATGATACACAAGTTTCTCAAAGGGAAATAACATATGCAAGTATACGCAGGTTGCAATGCAAATACTCACGTATGATACATGATTTTCAGTGCNAAATATACAAGGCTGGTTTGAGGATAATGCATCAAAGGTCATGCCCATCTATAGTGTTTTGGCCACTTCAATCCAAATTTGTCCTTTTGTGTACCAACATGAAGAATGTCGGTACTCGAACGGAGAAGTGCCATTTTGGATGATAATAGAGAGGTTGCTTATATAGACCAAGGGAGACCAAATGGGTTAATATCCTTTATGAGGAAGGTGAGGGATCATCCTTAAAGGTTAGGAGTAAGAGTGCCACCTATGTTGCTTACTTGGGATAAGTCTCCATGAGGATTTTTTTCTAGAAGGTTATCAAAAATTTCCTTTTTTGCCTTTTCGGTAGTGTCGATGATTTTTTCCTACTATCAATAGGAATCAGGAGTGGTCAATGATTCTTTTCCATGTGCAATAAGTGTCATTTAATCTTCCTATCAATAGGAAAAATGAGTTATCCTTTTCTGACGCTCGATGTCAAGAGACAAGGTGTGTTAGAGTTGGTAGGATTGGTCATCTAGGAAGAAAAAGATTCTCCAAAATTGGTTTTGGCATATGAAATTTAAGGAATTAGGAAAGGTGACAGTGTTTAGGTGTAACAGAATCCCCCCCAAAGTGTGAAGATATAGGGTTATGATAAGTGAAATACTTTTCTATATGTGATTCGAAATCAGAGGAAAAAGAGTGGGAGTGGGGACTTGAAACATGACTAGATTACAAACTGTCTAACTCAAATCATGGATATTGTCTTATTGAAGCCCCAACTGTGTATGTGGATAATAAGGGTGTCTAAGTCTTACAACACATGGAGAAAACCCAGACAAAGGATTCAAGCAATCCCATGCAAGTATTTCTTTATCCTCGAGCCATTTGGGATAGTAATTTCCCATAGATACTTTTGTAGCCTCCGCTGGCTTATGGTTGAATTTGATCCATAGAGGATTTGTTTCCCAGATTGGAAAATAAATTAGTTAATGAAAAGAAAAGGAAAACTTAAACCTAACTAGGAAAAGAAACCTAATTTGAATCTAAACTATTCTGTGAAGGATGTTGAATTGATTACAGGTTATCCTGATGTGTTTGAAGAAAAAGTAAATCTCCACATTAACAAAAATGTAAATGAGATGACAATCCTCTTACTCAAGTCACAATTGTTTAATGAAAATTAAATAATAGCAACTCAAGATTAAATCATTCAAGGTAACCTACATATACACATGTTAGTTTAAAAACCAACATATAACTATAAAACTTTTACTGTTGAATCATTTGTAGAAATAGATAAAGACAGTTAAAGAATAAATTCCTTAGAGCTCTATTAGTGTCTTCACCAGCAACAAAGAGAAATATTAGTTATGAGAAAACACATTAATCAATTAAAAATGAATCACAACACCATCTGATCATTTGGAACAAGAAAATCGAGATCTGTAAAAGAAATTTGATCAAATCAAATACAAGAGATAAGAAACAACAATACTGTATTTATTCAGAATTTTGTAACAAATTACATAAACCTTAGGAAAAGCAGAGGTGTTTTTCAATCTCCTGTATCGGTCTTCCTTCCTCCAGAAGTCAAAAAGTACCTAATACATTCGAGATCATCCTCTTAAATAATTATTACAAAGAATAGATTCCCCCCTAAAGGGGATGAAAACCTAAACAAATATAGTATCCCAAGAAATCTCTCCACATCATCTAAATACGTAGAAATTACTCAATATCAGGGTAATTGGTAGATTCAATGCCAAGATGGGAATTGCACTTATGATATTCAATCTCATTTTTAGCCAATTTATGCCAAAATCAGATATAGATGTGGATCTTTCCTTCGACTGTGAATGGCTATTTGGTCAACTGATCTACATCATATATGCTGAAGTGGTCAAGCTTCTTGATATTCTCGTCTTGTTCATCCCTTCGCCACTCCACCTGCTCAATCATCAATCCTGGTGGACATGCTTTTTCAATTAGCACCATTGCAGGAAAGGATAATTCATCCATAATGTTGTCAGCTGCATACCATCTTCTGCTTTAAATGTTTTGTGATTTCTTTATGGCTTCAACTACTGTTTCATCTAACTCTTCCTAGGCTCTCAATATAGTCTTGAATTTCTTAAGCTAGATTTTAGTAAGGAGAGTGATGTTTTCTGGCTTATCTTTCATGTATCTTTGCCAGTTTGTGACCTCATCATAAGCCTTTGAAGCTTGTTTCCTCTTCTCAACTAAGTTTACTAGAACAACAGACATATTGTTGAAAACCATGTGAGTTTCAAAGATATTATCTAGAGTTTTAAATAACTCATAGACCAAATCATGGTGCTCCATGTTAGTCCAAATGGAAAGCTCTTTAAATTATTCCTGGGAAAAATTAGAAAATGAAGATGAAGTGCACTTGCAGTTGCATCTTCATACTGTATTTCTAACGGTGCAACCTTCTGAAACAAAGTGACATTAATAGTCTTTTCTCTTTGCAGCTCATCATTAAGAGAAACATTCTTCACTTGAAGTTCATCATGCTTGAACTCATGTTGTCTCTTGACTGTTCCACTTTGAGTCTTTCAAACTGACAATTTTTGCCTTATGTTTATCAAATTCTCTATTTAAAGTATTAACATCATCAAAATTGGCACCTGTAAAAGCTCCTAGAACAGATGCAACATCTGTGGCATATGCTTGTGGGACACTTGATCGCTGGTTCCATACAACCTAATTTTCCAAAGATAAGTCCATATCACTCTGATACCTGCCCCTCTTCACCACTGATTTATCATCTTTACTATAGCGATATTCTCCTAGGGATATCACAAAATATTCATTGAACTCATCCATCATATCGTCAATGGGGGTATATTAATTCCTGTGGATATAAGAGAGGAGGTTTGAGTCATGGTGTGAGAGGGTATGGTCATAGTAATATGAGAAGTGGATGGAGAGGAAGTAACACTTTCAGCAAGACTTACTTCAGGGGCTGAATAAATGTCAGGAACATAAGTTTCAATAGATGAAACTTGCAAAGTAGTGGACCTGAGTGATGATGGTTAAACCATTGAGGTTTTCTCAGGCACAGGGGATGATACTGAGCTGAATGAAGGAATATGCAATGGAATTTTTAAAACTGGAGGTACAATAGATGATTGAATGGGCATATCCATATAAAGAGGTGTAATAGATTCAGATAAACATGTGGCATCTTGATAAATTTGAGACATAAAGGGTGTCATAGTAGAACCAATAGAGAATGAAGATAAAAATATTATTAATGAGAGAAGTAACGCAGAAGAAGATGGGACAGAATGGTAAGAAGGTTGTGGTTGTGGGGGAGGTGATGAATATTTTCCATTTCTACCATTAAATAAATCGATAAAATCCTGTAACTCATTACCATTTCCAGTTTCAACGGTAACAGGAACAGGGGAAATCCTTTCATCTTCTTCCTCTGAATGGGTCAAGTCTATAGTAGAAATAGGGATGGATGAAACTAAGATATTCAACCTTTTGAAAGGATTCTCCTCAATCTAGATTTGTTCAGATTGAGTCTTCTCAACCACAATGGTCACTTCAGCATCTTCATCTGGCTGAGAGGTTGGAATTTATTGAGTGTCTAGTGCTGAAGTCATTCTGCTCAGTTTCTATTTCATCTTCTCTGAAGTATGCAAATAGGACTTGACCTACTACTCAACAGATGTCTGGGAAATTTCTTCCATGGTACCTTTTCCTTTACCTATGTCTGAACTAGTTTTCATGGATGTGTTTTTGGCTACTAGAGCCTCCTTTGATGTTGCTTGAGCTTCTTTTTCTTCCCTGTCTTTTATTACCTTTTCCTGAATGTCTAACTCAATAGACTTGTAATGTCAAATCGTTTCCTTGATTTCCTTTTGGTATTGCAGGGTATGACCAGGGATAATTTTAGGGGTGAAATTTATCCCATGGACTAATTTTAGGGAGTTTTCTTCAAAAAACAATTCGCCATTGTGCATTTTTGCATATTTTGAAGCCCTGTTTCACCCAATTTTGATGGGGTAAACTTTTTTCACTTTAAAAATCACCAAATTATTATATAAATGGCATAAAAAACTTGGATATTAAAATATTTTTTGAAAAATATTGCCAAACATTTTATAGTTTCCATTTTAAGAATTGGTAATATTCGCCAGCATTTATACACTTTTAAATACGTATGGTTGCTTAAAATCATCCCTGGATATGACTTTGTTCTTCTTTGATTTTAGCCCTCTCCAAGACTTTGGAAAAAGTATCAACTCCCTGATAGATAAAGTCATATGGAGTTTCCTCATGAGTGTATTCTGATGTAAAGTGGTTATGTTTGAGGAGGATATCAACAATCCCCTTGGGATCATGCTACCTTTTACTAGCAAAACCAAGTTTGAGTGACACTATGTGGTCACTGAGCTCTGATGCCCAAGTAGAAGTAGGTATGCTCAAAGTTCCAAGGGTTATAGAAAACTTGGGCCAAACTTTCCTCTTAGGTGCAACACATTTCTTATAAATTCCCTCTATGACTGTTTGAAATGAAATCTCTTCAAGAACCAACTTGACCCGCACAAAATTAGGTAGCATACGAGAAACATTGATTCCAAAAACTATGATATAGGTGAGTGATTCACTGATATACCAATCTCCCATGGTGGCTATGATGGTTTTGGCTTTAGGTAAGAATGCAGGAGCTTCCTTGTCGAAAATCAGGAAATAGACCCGGCCGAGGAAACTGTCACATATATCATAAAACCTGGTTACATAATTGGTATCCTATAGCTTCGAATGATAAATGTGCATAGGTGGGGCTGGTAATTACCAAATCCATCCCATATTGGGGTAACGTAACTTGGTGCAGAAGATATCCACAATGAAGAAAGAAAGGTAAAATTTGGGCTTCTTCCTAGTAGTATATTTTTGGAATTCTTGTATGGCATTTTTTAGTTCTTGTGACAAGACTGAGGCCCAGGGGAAAGAATCGCCTATAGTTATGACATGGTGAGCAATGGGATCCCATTCTTCCTTGAAGTAAGAGAAGTTTGGGAGACCATAAAGCCTGCACAACATCGCTGCAAGCAGGGATTAAGGTTCCTTGAACCATTCGATGGGGTAAATTTTGTCTTTCCTCTAGGAAAACTTGCGTGGTTCAGCCATCCATGAAATCAGCATTTGGTCGAAATTGAACCTAGATTTGGCATATTTAACAAAATATGCATCAAGGATCTACCTAAAAGGTTTGAGGGCGTAAATTTTCACAAAGGTTTTAGAGCGAAAATTGGCCAATTGCATTCCAGTACTGGTGTTAAAGGAATGGTCTTTCAGATTAGTGTGGTCTATAATCCATCTAACTGCATCATTGTAAGGGAGGATGGTCGGTCTTGTGCCAATCATATGCAGGACAGAATCCCTAATTCTCTCATAAATGAGTTGTTTACCCTGAAAGATGGAGTAAACTCGGGACCAATCCAATTGGTAAGTTTCACTCACTCGGCCATTGGTATTAGAGAAGACATCGAAGTTTGGGTCTTTGGTAAGCATGTCTTTCTGGAGCTTTTTGCACCTGTTAATTCGGGGTGATTTGGATGTTTCCATGTCCTATTTGAATGATCGAACCAAAAATTAAAATTGAATTATAAAGGAAGAATAGTAAGCAATTCAAATTGTGAGAAGGCGACTTGATAACCAATTTGAAACCACAGTGGACACTGGAGAAATTGCTTGGTAAAATCTGAAGGTAAATTCACATAGCAGAGAAAATTATAGTGGTAAAAATAGTGAATAAATCATAAATAAGACTATCATATTTATAATTCATGGGAAATAATATAGACTGTAGGCTGAGGGTGAAAAGAACGGTCAGGACCAGGTTTTGCGGGATGTGGGAGCAAAACATGAAATCTAAATTTTATTAATCATTCCGCAACCCGCATTACACATTTTGCGGGATGTGGGATCACAAAACAATGGAAATTTATTCAATCTACTTCACATCCTACATTCCACATTTTGCGGGATGCGGGTTGCGGAAACACGCAAACCAAATGATAAAAAACAACACCCCACAACCTGCATTCCGCATTTTGCAGGATGCGGGGTGCAGGTTGATCAACACATATCTATAAAAAATATCCTGTGTCCCGCATTCTAAATTTTGTGAGATGCATGCTATGAGAAGAGGAAATTTGAAACATTTGACTAAAATATCTCGCATTCCACAACTTGCGGGTTGCGGGATCTGAAAAAAATTCTAAACAAAACTAGCTTTCCACATCTTAAAACACACAAATCAAGCATGAATTTTTTGGGAATTTTGGTTAAGTTAGGGAATCCCAAGAGTCAATAAAAATGTAATAGAAGCCAACAAAGTCACGAATAATCCTACCAAGTTACCTTCGTATGTGTGATTGGGCTCCTGTGTCAAAATAACATGGGATCTGTTGTACCTACAACAACTAGCGATTGGATGGAAGAACCAATTATCTCTGCAAAACAATAACCTTTTCCAATCAAACCTATCAGTAGACAAATGATTAGCTCCCAAGAAATGTTAACATATGAATGTTACCAACAAAGAATTATCAAAATTATTAATGCACTTCCATCCATGGTCATTTTTTAAAGAAAATGCAACTCTGATTTAGATGTCATTCGAGGATCCGGATAATTTGAACTCAGGCTGACATAGGCATGCAGTTTTGAGTTGAACTCGGGGTTAGATCTTGACCATTTTGGGTTTTCACATAGAGGCCACTGAAACCATCATTTATTCCTTCCCTTTCCTATTTTTTTATTTTTTTATTTTTATAGGATTGCATTGACATAGGACCACTGCCCCATGTTTTGGTGATTAGTTCCATTCACAAACTTGACTTGGAAATGAACAAGCCGACTCAGTAAGGATACCTCTTGTCTTCCAGCTGCATGGCCGAAAGCAATTATCATGGCTTGGGAACCATTTGGTGATAGTTTCAGTCCAAAATCAAGCCTATGATCATAGTGAGGCCAGGATTAGATATGATCCCCTCGTCCTGATGAAAAATACTCTCTTGTTTGGGAATGGTTGGGGTTTCATTTAATACATGGATTACAAGACACCGCCATGGCTTGGTGTCACATGATGACAGCATTACTCACTGATGCTCTGTAGATCATGAATGAGTCGACCTACGATAGGATCTCCCATCTTCCGAAAAACTGGAAGCCACCTCCCCAAATTATATGGCAAAGATGTCATTCCATTGAGCATATATGAACCTATTGCGCTGGATCATGATGAGACCCCTCATCTTGTAATCCACACAATAAAATATACGACTATAATTGAATTCCAAAGAGTAATACTAACCAAGATATGAATATATGCTGCAATGCTCTAATGAGACCTTAGACAAGATGAACCTTTTCTTCCATGACTATCACCATCAGAGTAAGGCATGTAGAATATATTAACCCGGATGAGAGAGCATTAATGTAAAATTCTGCAAATATGGTTATTATTCACATATAACAGATCCTGATATGAGTTAGGAAAGATAGAAACTAACAAATATGTTTCAGTTAAGAGTATTGAATACTGAGGAAAACTGATCGCTCATCATTTCCAAATGTGTGGAGATTACCAAAAAGTGACCAATTATCAATCAAACATTTAGAAAATAGAAAGGAAAATAACGCACCAAACCTATATATAGGGTTGAAAAATATTTTCAAACAAAATACTTCTTAAGCAAAAAAACATTCACTGGGTAGGTGTCAATGACCCCTTCCAGTGTTTGTAGCCGAACCGTACTAGGACCAATCTTTTCTGTAACAATGAATGGTCCCAACCAAAGTCGTTGAAACTTGGTGTACTCTTTGTTGTCCTTGTGTTGTTTGTCCCATCTCTATACTAAATCTCCCACTAAGAAGTCTCTATCTGAGGAATACCTCTCATCAAACCATTTCTTTACCAATTGTTGATGTTGGTAGAATTTTTTCTTGGCTTTCTCTCTATCCTCTTCTAACTTGAGAAGAGAATCAATTCTCTACTATAATGGGGAAGATTCACTCTCTTGGATGGATTGGGACAACTACAATGAAGGGATGGTGAGATTAGCTAGCAAGATAGCTTCCTTTCCATAAACAAGGCAATAAGAGGAGTTACCAAGGGCTACCTTTGGGGTGATTCGATCTTCCCAAAGAGCATTGTAAAGTTGGGTATGCTAGTTTTTATGATGTGAAGCCACTGCCTTTTTTAGGATGCTTATCAATTTCTTGTTTGAGGATTCCGCAATCCCATTTCCCTAAGGATAGTAATTAGAAGAAAACTTAAGATTGATCCCCTTTTCAAGGGCGTAGCTGGTCAGGTCAATGGATTGGAAGTATGAGGCATTTCCAAAAACAAGATACTTAGGGGTGCCAAACCTGGTGATTATCTGATTCTCAAGGAAGGAAATTACCTGGTTTGTGTTACATATTCTTAAAGGGACTGATTCAACCCACCTTGTAAAATAGTCAGTGGCTATCATGGTGTATTTATGCTTTAAAGATGATACAGGGTTGATGGGTCTGATGAAATCCAATCCCCACTATTGGATGCAAAGGGAAGGAAGGTTTCTTGACTTTTCCAGCACACTTCTAGAAAGGCTCACATATTGTGACAAATGCATGGGAATCTCTCAATAGGGTATGCCAATAGTATCCTTCCCTGGTGATCTTGTGAGCCATTGTTCACCTGAGAAATGCCCACTTGCAGGTCCTACATGAAATTGGAAAAGGAAGTCATCAGTCTAGTCCTTTTCCAGGCATCTAAGAAAAACTCTATAATAATTATTTCTAAACAAAACATTATTAATAATTTGATAAGGGGATTATTTCATCCTTAATTCCCTACATTTTTTGGGATCAAGGGCTTCAGGGGGAAACCCATTATGAAGAAAAAATTTGATGCGGTTATACCATTCAGATGTCGTAGTTTCAAGTACGTTAACAAAACCTATAGGAGTAGCCTCCTCATGTTCCCAATCAGTGTGATGATGTTTAGGATCATTTGAATGGGTAATGAGCTGACACAAACCTTGTCCTCTAACATTCTTCGTAGGATTGATCTCCATATCATATTCTTGAAGGGCGGCCATCCAGTGAGCTCTCTTTTTTCCCAATTCCTTTTGGACAAGGACATTGTGAATGATTGCATAAGGGACAATAACTTTAGTCCTTGACTTCAAAAGATAAGGCCTATAATGTTTTATTGATTTATATACTATGTAGGCATGTTTGTCAACTTGGGAGTAATTGAGTTCAGCTCCTTTGAATGTCGAACTCATGAAGGAAATGGGTATTTTGGCATTCTCATGATTTTTGTATGTTAGGACAGCTACATAATAAAAGTGAGTAGCAAATGTATACAATATAAAATATTTACTAAAATCTGGGGGCATAAGAGAAGGTGCTTCTGCTATGGTTTTCCGAATTTTAGTAAATGCATTCTTTTGTTCATTAGACCACTTAAATGGTACATCCTTTTGAATAGAAATTGCATGGGTTTAACAACTTGAGAAAATTTTGGAACAAATCTATGAACAAAATTGATTTTACCCAAGAATGAATGCGTTTCCTTACGAGAGTTAGGGAGGCCGATCTTGGAGATTGCTTCAGCACATTCTGGATTGATGATCATACCTTCCTTTCAGACTACGAAACCCAACAACTTACCTTATGTTACCGCAAAGATGAACTTCTTAGGATTGAGGGAAATGTTGAATTTCCTGCATCTCTCGAATACCTGTTTTAAAGCAGATAAATGATCATGTATTTTCTTAGAGTAAATTGTTACATCATCTAAATAAATAATGAAAAAATTATGCATCAAGCCCCTGAAAGCTATATCCATAACTCCTTGGAACGTGGCTCCTTCATTTATTAATCCAAATGACATTCCTCTATATGCAAATGTTCCCCAAGGGGTTCGGAAGGTAGTTTTGAGTTGATCATTGGGCGCAACCAAGACTTGGTTGTAACCTGAAAACCATCTAATAGTGAAAACATCTCAGATCCAGCTACCTTCTAAAGAATCTGCTCCATTGGAGGAAAAAGATAGTTTTCTTTCTCAGAGGCCTGGTTCAGGTTTCTAAATTCTACACAGAGCTTTATTTCCCCATTCTTCTTGCGAATATGTACCAAATTGACTATCCACCTCATGTGCTTGATGATAAAGATGATCCTAACCGAGAGCAGCTTTTCGAGTTCTTTCTTGACAGAAGGTTCTAGATTGGGGTGCATTTTCCTCAAGTTCTACTAATATGGATTTACTTCAGGCTTCATAGGGGTGTTATGATGCATGAAAATAGTGTTGAAAGTCCTGATTTCAACATATGTCTAGGAAAAAATGTATTTAAATTCCCTGCACAGTCTAATGAAGTTTATTCGTTTTTCATGAGAACAATGAATTCCAAGATTGATAAATCGCGGTTCTTTCTCTGTTCCCAGATTGACAGGCACATCATTAAGGGTTGAGCTCTGGGTCTTGCAGTTGGGGGTTTGTTTGAATTTATCTTGTAAGTCATAAAATTTTTCTAAACTAATGACAGACTTGGGGATGATATTGTAAGGGTAAGATAATGACTTTTCATGATCAATTTCATCCATCGCCATACCTACGAAGGTGTCCTAGGATGACAGGAAATCCGGTACTTGCTGGTCATAATTGAACACTTTCCAACTTGTGACATTATTTGGTATTGAAGGCTTGTACATAAATTCAATAGATAAAGTTTGCGGAGACAAACCTTTAGGAAGTATTATTCTGGATGCAGTATTGGCTAACAAATTTGCATCAAAGTTCTGTGATCTAGGAACAAATTTAATGTTAAATGCCGGAAAGGAATTAGTCATATCCCTGATCAATTTCTGATAATTCACTAAGCGCGGAGACAAACAATGTATTTGATTGTGTACCTATTTCACTATGATTTCTGAGTCTCCTACACATTCAATTGCTTTAGCTCCCACATCAACAGATTTTATGATTCCTTGGACCAATGCCTCGTACTTAGCGACATTATTGGTGCATTCAAATTCCAATCTGCATGCGATCATTGTTTTGATCCCTTTCGGATCAATTAGTACACATCCTACGCCTGCTCCTTCCTTTGACCTGGAGCCATAAAAAAAGGTCCAAACTATAGGATCAATTCGGAAATTGGTATTTATATTATATACATTATGAACAATAGTGCTAGAGAATGGGACAGATGTAAGATGAGTTATCTGAGAGTGTTTCTACTCATTCTCTGTTGGCAAGACATCAGCAGGTAAGTCTCCATAGAAAGTGTCAAATGTGAAATGTTCAATTTTGATTATTAACAAAGGAGACAAATTTGTTGGAACCATCGAGATCAGTTACAATTTGTTTGATGGATGGTTCTCCATCAACTTTGAGCTTGTTAGGCTACCCATTAAGAGGCAACCACAGGCGAGACCAATCAGTAGCAAATTAGCCTTTTAATTTCTCTGACCAGTCTTGACTCAGCAACATACCATAAGTCTCTGGAATATCTACAATCACAATATCGATAGTCTGATGAATCCAGGGATCTATAGATAATCTAAGAAGAACATTCCTTAGTCTATGTACAACTTTAACCTTGGATCTATATAATTGCACAATTTTAATAGGACAGGTTTCCTAGGTGGCATTGAGCCTTTTACACATAGAAAGGGGCATAACATTGGATTAAGAACCTAAGTCTATCATATAGTTATGCACGTTCCTGTTAAAGATTTAAAAGGTTAGTAAGAAGGGAGGAGTGCCATTGCTCCCAGGTTTTGGATGGTTTGGTTGGTGAGTGAAGTCAAAATTATTATTCTGAGCTTCTCGGGGTTGCTTTATGATCATGCTTTTGGGCAAGGAATCCCTTATGGAAGGGATTTTAACAAGATCAAATAAAGATATGTTTTCCTTGACTCTGTTAAGGTCCTCGGCCAAGTTGTATTCTGGCTTAGGAATGAGGGTGTCCTTCTGAGTTTGATTCTTACCTTTGCTAGGGGCTTGTGTCAGAGGCGATGACTCCTGTAGAGGTGGCCCTTTAGACCTGTTATTGTGTGTGTGATGTAGGTTAAAAACTATCTCGGGTTCTACTTTTTCTTCCTCTTAAAAGAAACTCACAGAGCTGACCTGTTGGCCATCTTCCTCTTCCTCTTGGGGAGTTTGTGAATAATGAATGGAATAATATTTAGAGGACTCGGGAATGTTTGGTGTTCTTGCTGCTAAGGCTTTCAAGACAGAAAAAATCTCCTCTGAGGTGAATCCCTCGCTAGGATTTGGAGGTGGCAGATTCTGATGAGGTTGGGTGAGCCTCCTAAAAGGTGGCCTATTAAATCCTCTATTATTGGATTGATTTTCATTGTTTTTCTTCTTAATATCTACCGTCTCATTAGACATTATTTGGAGGATCTTGTTCACTTCACTCATGTTGAATGGATCCTAATTAGTAGTAGAGGGTTTAGGACAACTATCACTTTTCCTACGTGAGGTGGACGCGTGTTCAAATGTGTGATTAGGGTTTTAATTGAGGAAGAACATGTCCCTTTTAACCTATATTACTTCAGAGAAAGCGTCTTGTAAGGACTCCTTACAGGCTCTCTTAACCCACATGGCTGTTTGGGTCAGAAGACCCTTAATGTAGCATGCTACCAGTAACTCCTCAGTACGGAGTACTGTACTTGGGATCCTATTCTTTAAATATGAAAACGGTTGATTGTAATCTTTGACTCTTTCTTTACCCTTAGTTTTCATGGAAGAGAGCTCTATGACTAATTCCTATGGTGTTTGGGCATCCCCAAAAATTTGAGTGAAGAGTTCAGAGAACACATCCCAAGATGGGATGGATCTGGCTTCTAAGGAAAAGTACCAAGTAGAATCTTTTCCCTCGAAGGTGTAAAGGAACAGGCTACAAACCACGTATTCATGTTTGACGTTCCTAAGTCTAATGGCTTGCATGAAGGATTTTACATGTTCTTCCACAGGAATTTTGTCATCTGAATTAAATTTTGGAAGCCACTTCTCAGGGTTTTTAGGTAATCTATGTTGATCACCTAAAATAGAGATGAAATATCCATATAACCGAGGTTTGTTATGTCTTTCGTCAGCCATAGGAACAGGTTCTTGTGACGAGGCTGAGAATTTAGAATCAGATGACTAGTCTGAAGAAGATGAGGAAGAGGGAGGAGACGGTGGTGGTAATCCTACTCGGATGCTGGGTCGGGGAATTGATGACTCCTAAAAAAGTGAATATATATCTAACCCAGGGCTAGATGGTTCACTAGGGAGACATTGATTTCGTTCATCATTTGAGTCTCCTGAGTTAATATTGCTTTGATTATTTCTCCAGGGAAGATTACAGGTTAGACGTTCTTCATCGTACTTTCTTCTAATCTCAGCTACGTTGTCAAAGTTACCCTTCAAAAATTGTTCAACTATGATTGGTCCTAGAGTAGGTGATAGAAGAACATATTTTCTACCTGGAGCGCTTTATCCTTGTGTGGGAGTGGATGGGACGATGTCCGAACCTTGTGCTACTTGTTCCCCTAAGGTATATGCGCTAGCGCGACTATGAGTGATGATCGGATCTCTAGCTGGAGGAGGTGTCTGTTTGTTTTGTTTAGTCATGATGTGATGGCCCTCCTTCTAGCACCATTTACTGAATCCCGAACTGTGTATGTGGATGATAAGGGTGTCTAAGGCTTACAACACACAAAGAAAACCCAACCAAAAGCTTCAAGAAATTCCACGCAAGTATTGCTTTATCCTCGAGTTATTTGGGATAGTAATCTTCTAGGGATACTTTTGTAGCCTCTGCTGGATTATGGCTAGATTTGATCCACAGAGGATCTATTTCCCAGATTGGAAAATAAAAGTAGTTAATGAAAAGAAAAGGAAAACTTAAACCTAACTAGGAAAATAAACCTAATCCGAATCTAAACTATTCTGTGAAGGATGATGAATTGATTACAGGTTAGCCTGATGTGTTTGAAGAACAAGTAAATCACCACATTAACAAAAATGTAAATGAGATGACAATCCTCTTACTCAAATCACAATTTTTTAATGAAAACTAAATAATAACAACTTGATATTAAATCATTCAAGGTAACCTGCATATACACATGTTAGTTGAAAAACCAACATATAATTGTAAAACTTTTACTATTCAATCATTTGCAGAAATAGATAAAGACAGTTAACGAATAAATTCCTTAGAGCTCTATCAGTGTATTGACCAGCCGCAGAGAGAAATCTTAGCTATAAGAAAACACATTAATTAATTACAAATGAATCACAACACCATATAATCATTTGGAACAAGAAAATAGAGATATGTCAAAGAAATTTGATCAAATCAAATACAAGAGATAAGAAACAACAATATTGTATTTATTCAAAATTTTGTAACAAATTCCATAAACCTTAGGAAAAACAGAGGTGTTTTTCAATCTCTTGTATCAGTCTTCCTTCCTCCAAAAGTCAAAAAGTCCCTAATACATTTGAGATCATCCTCTTAAATAATTATTAAAAAGAATGAATTCCCCCCTAAAGGGGATCAAAACCTAAACAAAGATAGTATCCCAAGAAATATTTCCACATCCTCCAAATACATAACAATTCCTCAATATTAGGGTAACTGGTAGATTCAATTCCAAGCTGGGAATTGCACTTATGATCTTCAATCTCATTTTTAGCCAATTTATACCAAAATCGGATATAGATGTGGATATTTCCTTCGACTATGAATGGTTGTTTGAATAACTGATTTAAATCATGCATTCTGATGTGGTCAAGCTTCTTGATCTTCTCCTCCTGTTCATCCCTTCACCGCTCCACCTGCTCAATCATCAGTCCTGGTGGAAATGCTTTTTCAATAAGCACCATTGCAAGAAAGGATAATTCATCCATAGTGTTGTCAACTACATAGCATCTTTTGCTGCAAATGGGATGTGCTTTCTTTATGGATTCATCTATTGTTTCATCTAACTCTTTCCAGGCTCTCAAGATAGTCCTAAATTTCTTAAGCTGGAAGTTAGTAAGGAGAGTGACATTATCTGGCTTATCTTTCATGTATCTTTTCCAATCTGTGACCTCATCATAAGCCTTTGAAGCTTGTTGCCTCTTCTCAACTAAGTCTTCCAGAACAACATACATCTTGTCAAAAACCATGTGAGTTTCAAAGATATTATCTAGAGTTTTAAATAACTCACAGACCAAATCATGGTGCTCCCTATTAGTCTAAGTGGCAAGCTCTTTAAATTCTTCATGGGAAAACTTGGAAAATGAAGATGAAGATGCACTTGTAGTTGCATCTTCATACTGTCTTTCTAACAATGCAACCTTCTGAACCAAAGTGGAATTAACATTCTTTTCTCTTTGTAGCTCATGTTCTGGGGGAGGTGATGAAGATTTTCCATTTCTATCATTAAATAAATTGATAAAATCCTGTATATCATTACCATTTCCAGTTTCAATGGTAACAGACACATGGGAAATCCTTTCATCTCTTCCTTTGAATGGGTCAAGTCTATAGTAGAAACATGGATAGATGAAACTGAGATCTTCAACCTTTTGAAAGGATTCTCCTCAATCTAGATTTGTGTAGATTAAGTATTCTCAACCATAGTGGTCACCTGAGCAGCTTCAGCTGGCTGAGAGGTTGCAATTTCTTGAGTGTCTAGTGTTGAAGTCATTCTGCTCAGTTTCTGTTTGATCTACTATAAAGTATGAAAATAGGCCTTGACCTACTACTCAACAGTTTTCTAGGGAATTTCTTCCATGGGACCTTTCCCTTTAGTTATGTTTGAACTAGTTTCCATGGATGTGTTTTTGGCTACTAGAGCCTCCTTTGCTGCAGCTTGAGCTTATTTTTCTTCCTTGTCTTTTATTACCTTTTCCTAATGTGTAACTCCATAGACCTATAATGTTGAATAATTTCCTTGATTTCCTTTTGGTATTGCAGGACATGACTTTGTTCTTCTTTTCTTTCATCCCTCTCCAATACTTCGGAAAAAGTATCAACTCCTTGATAGATAAAGTCATCTAGAGTTTCCTCATGAGTGTATCCTAATTTAAAGTGGTTCTGTTTGAGGTGGAGATCAAAAATCCCCTTGGGATAATGCTAGATTTTACTATCAAAACCAATTTTGAGTGACACTATGGGGTCACTGATCTCTGATGCCCAAGTAGAATTAGGTATGATCAAGGGTCCAAGGGTTATACGAAACTTGGGCCAAAATTTCCTCTTGGGTGCATCACATTTCTTATAAATCCCCTCTGTGACTATTTGAAATGAAATCTCTTCAAGAACCAACCCATCTGGCATGACCTTAGGTAGCATATGAGCATCATTAATACCAAAAATTATAATATAGGTGAATGATTCCTCGACATACCAATATCCCATGGTGGCTATGAGGGTTTTTTATTTAGGTGAGAATGCAAGAGCTTCCTTGTTGAATATAAATAAATAGACCCAACCGAGGAAACTCTCATATATATCATAAAACCTGGTTACATAATTGGTATCCCATAGCTCCGAATGATAAATGTGCACAGGTGGGCTTGGTAATTCCCAACTCCATACCATATTGGGGTAACGGAACTTGAGGAAGAAGATATTCACAATCAAGGCAGAAAAATAAAAGTTAGGACTCTTCATAGTAGCATCTTTTTGGAATTATTGTATGGCATTTTTGAGTTCTGGTGACAGGACTGAAGTGTAGGGGAAGGACTCGCCCATAGTTATGTCATGGCAAGCAATGGGAGCCCATTCTTTCTTGAAGTAAGAGTAGTTGGGGAGACCATAAAGCTTGCAAGTAGGGAGTAAGGTTCCTTGAACCATTTGATGGGGTAAAGTTTGTCTTTCCTCTGGGAAAACATATGTGGTTCAGCCATCCATGATTTCAGTATTTGGTCGAAATTGAACCTAGATTTGGAAGATTTAACAAAATTTGCATTAAGGAGCTTCCTAAAAGGTTTGAGGGTCTAAATTTTCACAAAGGTTTCAGAGTGGAAATTGGCCAATTGCATTTCAGTACTGGTGTTAAAGGAACGGTCTTTCATATTAGTGTGGTCTATGATCCATCTAACTGCATCATTGTAAGGGAGGACGACCAGTCTTGCAACAATCATATGTAGGCCAGAATCCCTAATTCTCTCATAAATGAGTTGGTTACCCTAGAAGTATGAAAGGTCATTGTTAACAAATATGGAGTAAACTTGGGACCAATCCAACTAGTAAGTTTCACTCACTCAGCCACTGGTATCAGAGAAGACACCAAATTTTGGGTCTTTGGTAAGAATGTCTTTTTGGAGGTTTTTTCACCTGGTAATTTGGGGTGTTTTTGATGTTTCCATGTCCTGTTTGAATGCTCCAACAAGAAATTAAAATTGAATTATAAAGGAAGAACAGTAAGCAATTCAAATTGTGAGAAGGCAACTTGATAACCAACCTGAAACTGCAATGAACACTGGCGAAATTGCTTGGTAAAATATGAAGGTAAATTCATGCCGTAGAGCAAATTACAGTGGTAAAAACAATGAAGAAATTGTAAATAATACCACCATATTTATAATTCGCGGGAAATAATAGATACCATAGGATGAGGGTGAAAAGAACGGTAAGGATAAGGTTTTACGGGATGCGGGAGCAAAACACGAAATCTAAATTTTATTAATCATTCCGCAACCCGCATTCCGCATTTTGTGGGATGTGGGATGTATTATTGAAAAAAAGTGAAACTTTATTCAATTTGCTCCACATCTTGCATTCCCCATTTGTGGGATGCGGGTTTTGGAAACATGCAAACCAAACGATAAACAAATGACACCCCGCAACATACATTCCGCATTTTGCGGGATGCATGGTGCGGGTTGATCAAAACATATCTATAAACAATCTCTTGTGTCCCACATTCTCCATTTTGTGGGATGTGGGCTGCATGAAGAGGAAATTTGAAACATCCGACTAAAAGATCCTGCATTTCACAACTTGCGGGTTGCGAGATGCAGTACATTAGAGGAAATTTCAACTCAAAATGTGCCTTTTAACTTAAACTCAAATTCCATGTCATCATGTGTTAGCCAATGAAATTGATTTAAATTTGAAATACCGTATAGGTCTTAAACACTTTTTTAATATAAATTTGGGGATAGGTATCATAAAAAAACTACTTTTTTTGTTTGTATTTTCGACATATCTCCCCGTGCTTTTACTCAAATTTCGATCGGGAGAAATCATTGGATGCAGAATTAAATTTCGCATTCAACGAGTACCCACTCAGCATACTTTTGACAGAGCCCACTAACCCAAAAACAAGAAATGTCATCATCACATTTTTTAGGTATTTCTTGTTTTTGGGGTAGCGGGGTTCATCAAAAGTATGCCGAGTGGGTACTTGTTGGATGTGGAATATAATTTCGCATCCAATGAGCTCTCCCAATCGAAATTTGAGTAAAAACACAGGGAGATATGTCAAAAATACAAACAAAAAAGTAGTTTTTTTCTTTTCTTCCTCTAAAAATTAATAAATATTATTTTATTATTTTTACTATTTTTTTTTTTTTGGGAGGCCCATTTTGAGTTGAAATTTTGTCTAATGTGCAGCATGCGAGATCACAAAACAATTCCAAAGAAAACTAGATTTCCGCATCTTAAAACACACAAATCAAGCATGAATTTCTTGGGAATTTTGGTTAAGTTAGGGAATCCCAAGAGTCAATAAAAATGTAATAGAAGCCAACAAAGTCACGAAGGATCCTACCAAGTTACCTTTGTATGTGTGATTGGTCTCCCATAACATAGGATCTGTTGTACCTACAAAATTGTTGTTGGGCCTAGGGACATCAGTGAAGAATTCATGTATAATTCTTCCTAACTATGAAGAAGAGAATAAAGGAAAAGGGGAAGGATGTTGTGACAGAAGAAGAAAAAGAGAAGGCACTATAAGAGGAAGCTACACCAGATGAGTAAGCCACAACAAAAGAACATAAGGTCACATGAGATGGCATAACAAAATATCAGCAGAAGCAGGCATGCAAATAGCATAACAAACAAAAAATGACAGTAAGGAATACTGCTCAGAAAGTGACAGTCTTTAACGATTGTGGGTATGAACTTGGATGGAGCCGATGGAAACCACAAGAGTGAATGCATATTTGTAAGTTGGGTCGATAATGATTCCTTTTATATGTTACTAGAATAGGAAAGACATCCTGTTGACTGGATATAGCAATTCGGTTTAGATAGTGACATAAAATGAGTCTGTAATGAGTTTTATAGAGTCTGTATTGAGTCCATATTGAGTCTGTAACAAGCATGTATGGGAGTTGTATTGAGTCTGTAGTGAGGCTATAAAAGAAGGAAACCAAGCTTTATATGGGTTAGCACCTAGCACCTAAGTAACTTCAAGCAGTGTTTTGCTTCAGTCTTGTATTTTATTTGATTAGAATGTTAGTAAGACGCTTGAGGTAGAATTGAGGTAGGTGTTCCGGTTAATGACTCTGTATTGTTGAGTGCATTAGAGTAGAGGTTCTGAAGCTAAGTGCATAGATGAGTAGGGAAGGTTGAGTCGATCCAGGCTATGTGCGCATCACTGAGAGAAGTAGATTCAAAATTGAAAGAGAGAATATTAGAGAGCATGAGAGGGAAGAAAATTTAGTAAAGATAGAAGAGAATATCTTGAGCAGAGTCTGCAACTTTGTGAGAAGACAAAAGGTGCATCTAATTCCTCATGTCAGATGAAGAGCACTGTGTGGTTTTTTCCTGGATGGGTTTCCACATTATATTATTTTTATATGTGTGGATGTTAAAGTAGCTTAGATGTATGTGTGATTATTGTGTTGAATAACTGGTTAGTTATTGTGTTCGCAATTGGATCAATGTTTGATGGCTGCATTATATTAATGGATATGCTTATGATCCATGCCTATTGTTTATTTACTTAAGTTGCATAAAGAAAGGTTGGGTCATAGTTTAGCTGCTGAATAACTATGCATACAAGTAATACACCCCTCCCTAGACTTTGTTTGAAGCCTTAGCACAGGGCCTGTTGGGCCGAATTAATGTCATTTTAATTCAATTGTAGTATTTTCCTAGCCATTTAATTTGTCAATCCAAGCATCATATGCTTATGGAGCACATGCAAAGTATATGAAGGACTGAAGTGGAATTAAGCTAATCTAACCCCCCATGAAACTACGACTAATCTAATCTAACCCCCCTTAAGCTGAAACACACAATTGCTAATCTAATGTAGGAAGATGAAACACATAGCTGAAAGTAAATTGCATAAAATAAAGACAACACATGTGAGCTCACATTAACCATAAAGCAATCTTAAATTACATCACAAGAATCAATCATAAATCATGAAAGCATCAAACCAAGATTATGAACAAAAGCTAAGAATTCACTTCTCCATATTACAAAGTCAAGACTAACTTCTACAATCTACTTTTCTCTAAGATAATCTAAGATTTAAGATATTCTAAGATAATCTAGGATAGAAAATGAAGAGAGAGCACTCTCTTTTATACATGAACTTCTTTGAGAAGAAGATAACCATCTCATAATGAGAGATCAACTATTCACTCAACCACTCAACTATTTTCCTATTATTACAAGATATGATCCCTTCAAATCCTCCACATATCTCTCACAAATTCTCCACATGTCTCTCAAGCAAATCTCCATTATCTTCTCCTTGGAATATTCTTTGCATAACTATCTCCTTGAAATGGTGGAGATATACGTGAAGTATTTTCTTTGAATTAATACTTCACATATTCCTATACATTACAAAGATGATCCATATTTGAGATATTAGTGAAAAACATGTTTAATTTCTAATATTTTAATCATAAATTCACTTATAATACTAAAATGAATAAAGTGGAAATAATAAGGTGAAGCCCACATATATGTATGGAAATGGTATGATAAAAGGTTAACGGGATGATGAAATGTGAGGAATAATGGAAGATAAAGTGGATGAAAAAGTGACATTTCTGATTCTCAACATACTCCCTGTTTGTGCCAGAAATTGTTTCCATACTACAAAGAAACAAGCCGACACAATCTCAAATATTCAATCAAACAAAACTAGGTTTTTAGGGTTTTTGAAAGGTTTTTCTGGTTGTGAAGTTTGGTGACAAAAGGGAATACATTCATAAGCCAAATAGGAACTAAATCACAAGTAAAGAAAAACAGAGATGCATAATATAATAACCATGTATCCAACACAACATAACATTGAAGTTCATCCACAACTGACAAGCACTACAAGCATAAAGACTATAAACCAGCAATGAAATTATCAATTGTGTAGCTAAAAAAGCTAGAAATGAAGCCAAAACACAGACTAAAGGGTAAAATGGAGCATATATCTCATAATCTATTCATCAAATACACATGAGAGTCAAGTAATTAGCTTATCAATAAGTCCAAAGACCTCCTCAAGCCAGCCAAAAGTCGAACCCCTTGTTCTCTTTCTGACCTTCCTAAATACTGTTTTTTCAAAATTCAGTTAGAGTCTAAACCCTAACTGTTTTTAGCCTACTCATCGATAGGATATAGTCAATATAATAATTACAAAAATAAAATAATCATCAAAACATAAAAAGTAACTGTTTTTTTGCTAACAATGCTCAAAGGTCTTGAGCAGCTTCTACCAATAAAGCTATCCCATCTAAGGCTTGGGATTTTTTCTTAGCTTTCCGCTGCTCAACTTCCATATTTTTCATCCTTCTTGTAAGATCCTTATTCTATTGTTGTAGGTTCCTGATAATTTGTTTTAATTCTGCACACTGTAAATCTGTACTTCTTTTCCTTTTTAGGGCCTCTTTGGAGACTGCAATAAGTTCTTGGTAGTGATCATTCACTTTTTCTAGGTCTTCCCTAAGTCTTTTATTAGCTGTAATCAAACCATCATTTGTTTCTTGCATATACTCTATTTGATGTTTATACTGCTTGATGGCTCTTTGCAAATTTTCCCTCTCTGAGTCAAATGCCTTGCTTCCTGTTGTACTTTGTAGTTCACTAGGCAGCCATGGGATGTTTAGCTTTCTGAAGATTTCATCATCCTTAGGCAGCAGCTCTGTAGAAGCATCATGAACAATTGGGTTTTCCTGATTATCTATTTCATTAGGTGCATTTTCATCCATCAACAACTTATTTCTTGAATAATACATCTCTGTTTCATATTTTTGTTGCTCCTTCAATAGTTTACCTCGTATCTCTAAAAACACAGTAGATAATTTAGTCTTGGTGAGGCTAGATTCTTCTTCTGTCTTCAATGGTTTCTTCCCTTTGTTGTTACCTTTGCTATATTCTAGGTTTTCATCCGAGGAAGAATTATCAAGCACAATTACCTCTTCTATGTTTAACTTAGGGTTTAGTAGCTTTTTCATGTTCAGCCTCAATTTGTTTTTGGATCTAGTTTTGGGTCTCTAGCCTGGGGAAAACTCTCCTACCATATCTAAAATTTTTCCTTGATGCATGATAGAGGCAAATTATTTAACCTTGATCTTCTCTTTGCAGAATAGTGCTGATAATAAGCTTGATCAATCCATGATGAAAGATGGACTGTGCAATGTGGTCATGATGTTCTTTGATCCTACTGGACATTTTCTACAAGCTCTTTAGCAGGAAGAAATGGAGATTCATCCTTGATTCACCAGCAAGGTGTTGAAGAAACCTGAAATGATACTTGAATACAAAAGCATACCTCCTTTCACATGTAATGTAGCTTTGTAGAACCTTGATAGGCTCTACCCATTCAGCTCTAAAATTCTGGATGAGCACTCCCTTGCTCCAATCTAGAACAATGCCAGGAAATAGATACCTTTGGGAATTGAAGGTAAATGGCACCTTTTTGAACCAAAGTTCTCCTTCATTCTTGACCCCTATTGCTTTGGCCACTAACTATACAGTTAATTTGAACTTCAGAGTATCAAATGATACTATATTTTGGTTATAACATCGAGCAAATTTATGAGAAACTTCGGTATTATATCCATCAATATTTTTAAATAAGTTCAACCATCTAGCATTCTCAAAGAGTTCAACACAACCTAGAAACTTGTCTATCCAATTCAGTTCAGTGGGCTCAGCCCTGTTGGTCTTCCCACTCTTCTTCATCTTCTTTCCCAAGGCTTGATGATGTTTTTGTGTGATTTTCAGAACCTGTTAGTGACTTAACAACCTTTTTTCCTCAAGTTTTCAGAGCTTTGATAGTCAGTTCTCCTTTGGATTCTTCCTAGCTGTTTTTCCTTGATTTTTTAATAGTTAGTTCTATTATCAATGCATGGAATGTTTTGTACTGAGATTGGGTAATTTAGGTCAAACAGAGCACCAAAAATATTTAACAAAGCTGCTGCTGAACTTTACTAACAACAAATATGCTCATCTAAACCTTTTGGACTGATCTCTCACCGTTGGGAGTTTGTTGAATACATGAATTTATGTTTTCTTTTAACAATTCAACATTATAAGGTTTAATAGAAAAACCCCCAATTTAACAGGCCATGACCAAGGTCACACATAATACCTTACTCCCGGCTTGCTGCAGGTGTTAAAAATTGATTATTGGACTAGCTGAACGTCGAATTTAATGCTCCAGGTGTTTTCAAGTCTTCAGCTTACTTCCAACTGTCGCACTGCGAAACCCTAAATTCCTTCTTCAACTGCAAATTCCTGATTCTTAGCAATGTGTCTTCATTACACTTCTCCACCATTTTCGTAATGCTTAATTGGAGAACCTCTTTCCCATCAATCTCACCTCATTTCACTGTCTGTCATGATTTTCCAAGCCTTAACTTCTAACTGCCATGATCTCCCTCACATCATAGACAGCACCTGTTTGCATGATTATCTTTGATGAAACACGTATTAAAACTGCCTACACATGTGATTAGTCATCCCAGGATAAAAAACATTGGAGAATTCAGCGTAAAAACTGACAAATTTTGTACCCGCAATTTTCTTGTAGCGCACCAGTGTTAAATTTTAACCGTTGCGCTACAAGAAAGTTTAAAAATCAAATTTTGTGATTTTTGACCACTAATTCAAATTTAACATAGGTTTATATGACTAAAACTTTCTCTTAGTGCTTAATTATGAAACTATTACTCAACATATATCCTATAGAACCCTTCATGACATAGGAAAAACAAAAATAATGAAATCCTAAAGGCAAAAAATCAAAATTTCACTCTAAACCAAAATTTCCTAGAAGTAAGCAAATGAGCAAGCTTAAAACACAAAATCACAAGCAAAATATAAGACTAAAGAAAACAAATTCATGACTTAATATCTGGCTCCAGCTGCGGGATGAAGTCCTCCTTGTGAGGCTTCAAGAACCTGTAGACCAGTGCCTTCTCTTCTGCTGCCTACTAGTCTGCAAAATGTCCATTGGGTTATGGAGTCCTTATTATGCTTTAATCACACCGGTATATACAATGAAAAGTAAAAATATCCTCAAAGACTGTAGAAATGCTTGAGGAATCATCCATTGACTGGACTTGACAAGTCCTCTCCTTCCAAAGACTGTAGGACAAAAGTGTTATTTTCCAACATCTTAGATAATAGGAAAGGGCCAAACCAGAGGTTGTCAAATTTGCCATGCTTCCCTTTTTTCTCTTTCTTGTCATCCCACCTCAAAACCATATCACCAACTGAGAAAGTGTTATCTTTGATTTTCCTGTCAAATCTACTATTAATTTTCAATCTGTATAACTGTGCCCTTTCTTACACTTTTTCCCTGCTCTTCTGCAATTCTATCATCTCAAAAATCCTTCTCTGCATATCATTTGGTCCTTCCTGGCAATTCTAAAAAAACTTCATCACTGGGATTCCCAATTGAACTGGAAAAACTGCATCTGTGCCATACACTAATTGGAAAGGAGAAGTTCCAATTGCTTGTTTGACTATTATCCTATCATCCCATAATGCATATTTCAACATAGAATCCCATGATCTCTTATTATGCTTAAGCAACTTTTTGATACTCTGAATGATGCTTTTATTTGAGGATTCAGCTAAACCATTACCCTAGGGATAGTAAGGAGTTGAATGCTTCAGCAAGATACCATTCTTTTCACAAAATGCTTCCATTTCCTTAGACTTGAAAGCCTTTGCATTATCTGTTACTATTTTCTGAGGACACCCAAACCTACTAAGGATATTTTCTTCATTAAATTCCATAATTACTTTGTCTGTGGAATTCCTATTAGGGATGGATTCCACCCATTTGGTAAAGAAATCTGTTGCAGTTAGAATCCACCTGTGTTGTCCTGAGGAAGATGGATTTATCTTTCCTATAAAATCCAGACCCCATTGCTGGAAAGGAGCACTTACTGCAATAGGTTTTAGGGGCTATGACAACAATATTTGTTTGCCAGCAAACTTTTGACAAGGGATACAGGCTCTTACCTACTGATATACATCTGCAAACAAAGAGGGCCAATAGTACCCAGCTCTTAAAATCTTGTATGCTGTTGTCTTCCAGTACTTGTGACCTCCACAAGCACCCTCATGAGATTCAGAAATTACTCCTTCAATTTAAGATTTATCCAAGCATCTGAGTAGAATACCACCTGGGTCCTTCCAGAATAACTGCTCTTCTACTAGACAATACTTAGTAGCTTTTAGCTTTAAAGATCTAGCATCTTTTCTATCTAAATGCTCAGGACATTGCAAAAACAATAGAAAATACACAATGTCTATGTACCATGTGGATGCTGAATAATAGTCCATAATCTTCTCTCTTTCCAAGATTGCTTGATCTTCTTCCTGAGCTAGCTCTTTAGCTATCACATGCAATCCCAGAGCTTGACAATTTGATTCAGCCAGCAGCTTAGCTAATCCTTGTCCCTTGAATAATTTGGTAGGTCTGATATCTACATCATACTCCATGATTTTAGCAATCCACTTGCCTCTTTTCACCTCACTATCAGGTTGTGCCAAAACATTTTTTACAGCAGCATTAGGCACATATGAAATAACTTTAGAATGAAAAACATAGATTCTGAAAAAATTTAAAGCTTTTACCAAAGCATAGGCCTGTTTTTCTAAGATACTGTATTTTAATTTAGAATCCCTGAGAGTTTTGCTGAAGAATGCAATAGGTTGCTCCAGTCCTTCCTTATTCTTCTGCAACAAAACAACTGCTACTGTATCCTCTGATGCAAATGAGAATGTAAGAAATTCTCTGGTAAAATCTGGGCTTACTAATACAAGAGCTTCAGTAAGAGCCATTTTGATTGTCTCAAATGCATTCTTTGCCTCAGTGGTCCACCTGACTTCTTGATCCTTTTTCAGCATGACTGTAATATGTTTGATAGTGTCAGCAAAGTTTGGTATAAACCAACACAGAAATTTGATTTTACCAATGAAAGATTGGACATCCTTTTTACTCCTCGGTAAACTTATTTTCAATATAGCTTTTACCCTTTCAGGGTCAATCCTTATACCATCATCAGAAACTAAATGACCAAGCAATTTACCTTCCTGTATAGTAAAGTGTGACTTCTTTTGATTCAAGGACAAGCCAAATTTTCTACATTTCAAGAAAGTCTGCTTCAAATGCTTCAGATGTTCATCATCTGATTGTGAGAAGACAGTAATATCATCTAAGTAGATTACCACGAACTTGTCCTTTTCTCTGACAAAATCAATATCCATAGCCCTCTGAAAAGTGGCTCCAACATTCATTAGACCAAAGGGCATCTTATCATACATGAAAGTTCCCCAAGGAGTAGTAAAAGCTATTTTCTCCTTATCATCAGGATGCATAGAAATCTAACTGTACCCTGAGAAACGATCAACCATTGAGATCCTCTGTGCCCCAACCACTTTCTGCAATATTTGTTCAATTTTAGGCAGAGGATAATTATCCTTTAGTGAAGATCTGTTCAAATTTCTAAAGTCAACACACAACCTAATTTCTCCATTCTTTTTCCTAACAGGAACTAGATTAGCCACCCATGAAGAGTACTTGAGGGGCACTATGATCTTGGCATCCAATAACTTCTTCACCTCTTTTTCAATAACAGGAAACAAGGTCGGATTAATCCTCCTTAATTTCTGACGAAAAGGTTTGACATTTGGTTTTAAAGGGACTTTATGCTGTATAATTCCAGTGTCATACATTCTCAATTCTTCATAAGACCATGCAAAAACATCAACATGTTCCTTTAACAATTTAATGTACCTGTTTCTTTGTTCAGTTGTAAGTGCTTTAGAAATTTTTACCATTCTAGGCTGTTCTACAGAGCCAATGTTACACTCCACCACATTATCTTATGAGGACTGTACAACAGGTTTTAAGAGTGTATCATCTTTTGAAAATATCCTTTCCAAAGGTACCAAACCCTTTGGAATGAAATTACTTTTTAATTCAATGATTTTGTGTCTAGCTATTTCATTTTCAGCAATCTCTTCCACTTGTCCATCCACATCCTCTTCATCTTCCTCTTGATCAATCAGGGAATTAGAAAACTCATGTGTAAGCTCTAAAAACCTTTTAATCTTGTTGCCTCCTTTCACACACCTGGGTCATGTGGTAGTAATCTTCAAGCCACTCGGTGTGTCCTTGGGGGAAAGTCTTGAGTCAAGGCTGTCACCTTGTTCTTGACTCCTCCGTTTAGGCTCAACTCCTAACGAATCCAAGGGGAGTAGACCCTATTAAGTTGCTAAGGATAATTACTTAGAGTTGTGATGTTAAACTGACTGAGTTACTTAGGAGTTTGCAATTTAACTGTAGATAATCAAAGATGGCAAGATATGAAAATAAACACACGAAAGCACAATGCTGAGACACAATGTATATATAAAACAATAAAATAACCAGTGCCTTAGAATGGAGTTAGAAAATAGAAACAATGTACTTGCATGTGCTTGGAGTGAGTGTTTTGCGACTGCCTCTTGGTATGTTTTAAGTTAAAAATGAAGTGTGAGTTGATTAAAATTAGGTGAAGGGGGGACTCCAGATATACCCGAGAGTACTTGGAGTATGTCCAAAACTAAATCTTCACGGCTACCCGCAAGGAATATGTGGGCTGAAATGGATTCTCTAGGGTTATTGTTTGTAACGCACCCGTTAGGGTGTGACAGATATCGGCACCCCGAGGTCACTTTTCAAAAGTTCCCGCTTCCTTTGGGTATTTTGCCACCGTAAAAGGTTTGATCTAGGTGTTGTATTTTCACCTGATGGTTTGTCAGTTGGGGAGAGTGAGTCCTAATTATACTTGTCACCCAAGTGCTTTTGATACAGCTTGACTGATCGGATGAAACACAGCGAAGTGCGGAGCATATACATTGGAGTCTTGTCAATTTTAGTAAGTTTTAAACTGGGTGTTCTTATTTAAAGGAAAACCCTCCAGGAACCTCTTTCGATCCAAGTGGATCTCAATCGGGGAATCGAGGAGGGGTTAATTTTATACTAGCTGAAAAACAAATGATAAAAAAGAAAGAGATAAACAATTCTAGTTTTCTAATTAGTCCTACCATGAATCTCTTTCCCCTTTCGGGTCAATCGGGAAATCGTGGGGTAAGTATTATGATTACTTTGAAAAAAAAAGTGGAATATGAAATTAATAATAAAATCAAGTATAATACCCTACAAATTAGATCAATGCTAGTTTGAAAATAAATGAGCAGAAAGCGACGAAAAGGACACCGACGCAAATCCCCCCGGGGGGTTGGGGAATGGGCTCGAAAGAGCCTATTCCAAAAATAATTTTATTTATTATTGGTTACAACATCAGTGAACTGAAATATCAGAAAATTATTTGTCGTTATACAGGATGAAACCAAGATCTTACAACTTTGCAAAAATTTTAAGATTTTAGTGAAAAGGGAGACCCCTGGGGGATTTGAACGCTCCTGAGGCCACTTCTCGACAGCAATTTCCTTTATTTTATATCAGACCTGCTAAAAGAAAGCGATCATGTTAGAATAAAAAATTCCCAAAAGCACTTTAGTAGTACCTTTGGATCATCCTACCTTATCTAAAAAAAATGAAGTTAAAACTAGCTAAACAGGCGAAAAAGGAACCAAGGAAAGCAAGATTTCCTTGGGATCTTGGCTTGATTTTGTGCAGCCAATGAAGTATGCACTGATTGATGGATTTAATCTCTTTTAAAATAGAAAGGAAAATTGGTGCATGCAACCTACTGATTCTCTTTAACTTGTCATGCAAAATGGACGATTTCCTTATGCTAGATCTAGAAGACTTAATGATATTTTTCAGAATTGAGATCTAGCATATGAGCTCTGAAATACCCGATCTATGTATATTTTTCTTTCATGAAACAGATCCACATGATAGAAAATCTTTTACACACCGTAACCAGGTAAGAAAATTGATTTTTTATAGAAATGAGAAGAAGAGGAGAGAAGGTTGGATCGTTGCTTGAATGGAGAAAGTTGAAAGGAGGCCCTTTTGTGCAATGCTAAGGGACAGAGTCTTGAGATTATTGGATATGAATGGTTTCAATCTAGATCCACACCTTCATCCAATCAAGAACCTGCAACTAAATAACACAAGCCTGCACACACCTCATGAGATCTGGATATAGATGTATAAAGCAACAAAAAATGAAAGATTATGCAAAAATAATCTTATTTAAGAAAATAACTGAATATTTTGAGCATACATCATATGGATAAACAAGATCAAGTAATATAACTTGCCTAGTTTACACCCTTACTTGATTCAACCGAATCCTTGAAGCCAGAGCACAGAAGCAGCACAGAATTTGGCAAGAAATTGCAGCTACCACATCAGCAGCATAACACTGAGAATCCACACATACACATGCACTACACAATATGGCCTCCAAGCTTCTTTATTCACAAATGATGATCAAGTACAGATTTACAATGGCAAGCCCTTCATTCCATCTCTAACTAGCTTGGAAGAGGGAGCCTCAAGTAGGATATATACAAATTACAGGCCATCCATCCCAGGGGGGGTGCAATTCCTCATAGAATCAAGTGAAATCAACTGATGGAGAGTTCATCAATGCAGAACTAAAGCTGAACTGTGCCTACTTGTCAACCGGGGGCTTGATTGAGTTGACACATCAACCCATACACCGACACATCAATCCATAGAGCATCTAGGAGAGTCCACACGTGTGGAGGAGAGAGAGAGGGCGCAATTTCCCATGAAGACACCTATAGATCAACTCTGGATCTGATTTGATCCCCTCCTTCAGTCAAGGATTTGTCAGATCCAGTTAATCTGCTTCAGATCTGACTGATTTCAATCAAATCGGCTGAGGATCCATTGATTTATGATTTTGGATTTGCTCCATTATTCATCAATTTATTAATTAAAATAATCAATAATTGATTTTTGGGGATTTCTGACCTGAGTGATGGAAAATCACTCAAAAATTAGGAAATAGTGGGTCCATGGGTTTACATGGTGCTCTTAGCTTGAAAATGAGCACCTACATGACTGAAACCGATTATTTGGCCCACTTTTATTACAAAATCAAATTTTCCAATTAAACTATTAAAAAATAGCCTAAGTTTCGGAAAAATTAAATTTTATTAAAAAACACTGAAAAAACTAAAAAATTGAAAAATTGAAAAACACCTAGGGGGACTTAGACATGTTCATATGACTCGATAATGATGTCTAGCATGTTTATACATTGACACATAGACTCTAATAACCTCAATAGGACTAAATGCCAAGCATACCACCCCAACTTTGGAGGTATGTAGTGAAAAACTTAGAAATTATCAGTCATTTATTCAACAACCAATAATAACCAAGGGAAAAAACACCCTGGGCTGATCGGATTGACAAATAAAGTCTAAGAGACCGAGTCTTTTACAGAAACTATCATGCTAGAACATTTATTACAACTCCCCCATGGGGTATGAACATGTGATATAGTACAACAAGGACTTCCCAGAAGTACTTCCAAAGGTCTTTTTGAAGTCCGAACAAGTTAACCATGTTTGGTTCACCACGCTCACTTGATAAAAAACCACTAAGTACAACTTAGGTGGTAACATTCTGGCTCCATCTGGGACACATTCTCTGACTAATCTTCTGTTCAAAGGAGAGGATGTGAGAACTCTGGAATCTCTGGGTCCTGCAAGGCAATTAGAGTTTGTCAGTAACATGTATATATAAGAAAAAATTATCTATAAAAACAAACTAATGTACATAATTAATCTATAATGTGAAAAAAGGAATATTTTACAAAAACTAATATACAAAGGAAAATTTTCAACATGGTACAAAATAACTATAATACAACAATACCTATGATACAACAATATGATATATACAATTTAGAAATACATGCAGGGCAAGGTTTAGAAATTGGCCCTGAAGCCATCGATGCCACTAAAGGCATCAAACTGTCCTGGCGAAAAATATCTTGAGGAGGAAACCATTCACTGGTAAGCTCAATCTTTCTCCTTCCAAGTCATTTAGGTAGAAAGAGTTCATTCCTACTATGTCATCAATGATGTACGGTCCCAACCACAGGCTATCGAGCTTTCCATGTTTCCCATGTTTTTCCCGTCATTTGTCCCAACGTAGAACCATGTCACCTACTTGGAAGGACCCTGTCCAGGTAGACTTATCAAAGGATCTCTTGACCTTATCTGAATTTTTGATACTATGGTCAAGAGAGTCTCTTCTACTCTCATTTAGCTCGATCAACTGGTATATTCTATTCTGGATGGCCTCTTGATCTGAGCTGAATGTCTGGAGGAGCTGATAAACTGGAAGCTTTAGATGGATTGGTAAGGTGACATCAAGGCCATAGACTAGTTTGAAAGGGCTCCTCCCGGTTGAACTTTTATTAGTGATCCTGTCGGCCCATAATGCTAATTTGATTTTGCTATCCCAAGCCTTTTTATTGTCGCCCAAATTTTTTTTGATTATGGTCATTGAGTTCTTGTTACTTGATTCTGCTAGAACATTTCCTTGGGGATAGTAATTAGATGAGTGAGATAGGATAATGCCGTACTTGAAATAGAAAGATGACATCTCGGAAGAAACAAAGCATGGGTCATTATCCATGATTATTCTAGCTGGCACACCGAATCTTGTGATAATCTTATCTTCTAAGAAGTCCATGACTATAGCATCGGTTGCCTTCTTGGTGGGTATCACCTCTACCCACTTGGTAAAATAATCAATGGCGGTAAGAATCCAAGAGTAACCATTACTCGAGTTATCCTTGAACTTACCGATGAAGTCAAGCCCCCACTGCTGGAAAGGGGCTTGGACTACTATTGGATTTAGAGGCAAGGCTCTCATTTGTTGCTTTCAGGTGAATAACTGACACTAGGGGAAAACTCTGATAGCGTTGTGCACATCTGAAAATAGGTTTGGCCAATAGTGGCCTGCTCTAAGGATTTTGTGGGCGGTTGTTTTTGCTGCAAAATGTCCACCACAAAATCCTGAATGGAACTCAACCATGAGTTTCTTGGACTTAGGTTCATCGACACATCTAAGTATCAAACCATCGGGGTTTCTCCAACCCAAACCATCTTTGGTCAAACAATACTTAGTTGCCTTTAACCTTAATGCCCTTCTTTTATGGCCAAGTAAGTGATCGGGGCATGTAAGGTTGTGGAGGAAAAATATGATGTCGGTGTACAGGGGTGCTGCTCTAATATCTGAATCTCATCTGATACACTTTGCTCTGAATTGCTGCTCTGGTAGATTATTCCTAAATCCTTTTCATTTCCTTGGGTCAACATCTTTTCAAGAACCTGTCCCTTAATTAATTTAGTGGGTTTTATTTCCAAATCATATTCTTGAATTTTTGAAACCCACTTACCCCTGATTCCTAGACAATCTTGCTGAGACATGATATCTTTTACAGCTGCATGGGGTACATATCCAATGATTTTGGAGTAACCTATATGAGTTCTGAAATGTTTAAGGGACTTGACAAGATCATAGGCCTGTTTCTCCATCGTGGTATACTTCAATTCTAAATTCTGTAAAGCTTTACTCATAAAGGCTATGGGTTGCTCTTGCCCCTCCTTATTCTTTTGAAGTAAAACGCTAGCAATGGTGTCTTCTAAGGCAAAGGAGAATATCTGGAACTCTTTGGAATAATTTGGACTATTCAATACTGGGGACATGGATATGGCATTTTTTATGGACTTGAATGCAACTTTCCCTTCATCCGTCCACTCAAACTTAGCATCTTTCTTTAATAGCTTTTGTAGAGGTTTCATTAATTCTGCTAAGTTTGGGATAAATATTCTTATGAAATTGATTTGACCATTAAAGGACTGGAGATATTTTAGATTGTAAGGAAAGGGGACTTTCTTAATCGCTTCAACTCTCTTAGGATCAGCCCTAACACCATCCTTAGAAATGATGTGCCCCAACAACTTGCCTTCATCAACTCCAAAGCTTGAATTGGCGGAATTCAAGGAAATACCTTATTTTTGACATCTTATAAAAACCTACCTAAGATGACTTATGTGGTCAGATCTCTCTTTTGAAAAAACAATTAGGTCATCCTAATATATTTCAATTATTTTTCCTATAAGTTCTTTGAAGGAAAAATCCATGGCTCTTTGGAAGGTGGCACCAGCATTCAATAATCCAAAAGGAATTATTAGAAATTTATAGGTACCCCAAGGTGTGGTGAATGTATTCTTATGTTGATCTTCTTTATTTACCAACACCTGGTTATAACCGGAAAAGCCATCCAACATGGACATCATTCCTGATCCTGTTACTCTTTGAAGCAAAGTTTCCATGTCGGGTAATGGGTAATTATCTTTGAGGCATGATGTATTCAGATTTCTAAAATCTATACATATTCTAATTGACCCATTCTTCTTTTTGAAAACAATTAAGTTGGAGCACCAAGATGAATGCCTTGTAGGTGCTATGATCCATGCTGCTAACATCTTCTGAAGTTCCTTCTGCACAATGGGGGCCAACTTAGGATTTATTCGCCTAAGTTTTTGTTGGAAAGGTTTGGCCTCCTTAGCTTCTTCTATGAGGGAAATAGTGTGTTGAAACACATCCTCCCTATAGGCTTTAAGCTCATCATAACTAAAGGCCAACACATCTCTATACTCTTTGATTAGGTTGATCAAGTTGTTCCTTTCCTTTTCCGAAGTACCCTTTCCAATTTTTATTAACTTGGGATCCTTGTCAGTTCCTATGTTTATTTCCATATAATTCCCAATTTGTATTTCTTCTTTTTGTTTTTTATGATGATCCTATCAATCAAAAATATTCTTGAAAGCTATAAGGCTACTCGAGATGTGATTCCTTTCATTATCCTCGCACTCCTGATACTCTTTACCTTCCTGCTGATAACTGATCTTGCAACCCTCAAACTCTTGTAGATTGTGGATGAATATCAAAAGTTGCTCATCATCTTTGAAAACCTACCAGTGGTCTATATTATCTGGAATTGAAGGTATGAAATTGATTTCCATCTTTCCATTCCCATTAATCATTTCATCCGATGGCTGGAGGGTGGATGCTACTACTGCTAATTTATCTGCTAACCCATTCATTTCCCTATGGACCTTTTGAATGTTAAGCACATCAAACCATTCCATAGTGTCCCATGTGGCATTCCTATACTTTCTTAGTCTATCATTTTTGCATTGATACTGATTCTTAATCTGGAGGACAACTAAGTCTGAATCACCCTTTATGTTCAACATCTTTATCCCCATATCTTTAGTGGTTTCTAATCCTAGGAGAAATGCCTCATACTCGACTACATTGTTTGATGCTTCAAACTCTAACCTGAATGCAAAGTTGTAGATTTTATCTGAAGGAGAGATGATCACGATGCCTGCACCCTTTCCAGTTTTGGAATAAGCCCTGTCAAAGTACATTTTCCAAACTTCATCGATATTTTCATTTTTAATGTTTTCCTTAATGGGGGCCATGAAATTTGACAAAATAGCATAGTTTCCAAAATTATCAGTGAAATGAACAAATTCATTTTTGGGCTTCTTAGGGTTTTCTACATGTCATTTCCTCATCTTTTATTTGTGGAGAATCACCCTAGTGTTCTCCGATGCAGGTATAGTAGCATATGTCCAATCCATTTGAATGTGCCCACTAAGAGTTGTGGCCCATTTTCTAGATAACAACATACCCCAATTATCTGGAACATCTATCACCACCACATCCATCGACATGTCGATATCAGGATACTTAGCCAACTTAACTTGTAAATTTAAGATTATCCCTACCACTTCAACTTCTCTTGCATCCATGGCACAAACATTGTGGTAGGGTCGAGTGACCCTTAGATTTAGCTGCTCCATTACTTTTCTTGTCATGACATTTGATGAAGCACCTGAATCTAACATATATTTATGAAGGAGAAGTTTATAAACTAAGAGGGAGACATAAAAAGGTGGGTGATCTTCTCTTCTCGGATAAACACTGTTGAGGACTATGGGCATATCTATGGGTTCAATATGTTAAGCTTCAAATATATCATTATTATTAGGAAGAGGATCCTCTTCGATAATATTATGAGCTTTAATTTGACTATCCTCTAAGGCTTTCAACAAATTTTCTTTTTGACCAAGAATTTTAAGGACATCAGTTGCATAAACATGAATCTTCGCACTACTTATCCATTCTCCCATATCAATATTTGACTTAGGGACAATAGGAGGATCTGGGAGGGGAAGAGTGGTTACCTTTGGCTTGTACTATTTAGATGGTGATGGCTTCTCTCTTATTTGATACACAACTCCCTTGAACTTGGCCTCCTTCATTTCCTTAATTGCTTCCGGAGAAGGAATTACACCATAAAAGTTAGAAAGGATATCCTTCTCGAAACCGTAATCCGTGGCCTGCTGCCAATGCTGGTTTGATAAAGGATAGGTTCGTCCTACCATGTACACATGATCAGACTCGCCTGATGTTGTTTCTTGATTACTGACCTCCGCCATTCCATTTTATATAACTTGGTTTGCTATATAGCAAGTGTCTTTTGGGTGGAATTGATCACAAGGTCTACACCATGGAATGACTTCATCTACTAGGTTAGTTGATTCTAACTGGTTTGGAATCCTAGGTTCATGTTGAGGAGCCTTCTTCTGATACACCTGATTCTGTTTAGGCTGAAATTTCCTAGGTCCATTATTTCTTTCTAGTGTGATTATTCTATTCTGAATATTATTCAATTGTACAGATTGGTTTGTCATGAGTTAGTTCTGACTAGTCATCATTTTTTCAAACAGGCTAGTTACCTTTTCCATGGGGTCTTTAGAGGTTTCCTTTTCCTCTAATTCAATGGCCTTTCCCTTCTCTTTGTTGTACAAAGTGTTTCCCCTAGTGTAACTTGGAATGTTGGATTTTCCTGAAGATTGCATATTCTTTTCTATTTTCTCAGAGAGATCCTGAGCAGTGTTTAGATTGGTCGGATCTTTGTCCCTTAATGGGTACCTCAAATCCCCAGTGAAAGCTTCGATGTAAGATATGAGGATGGAGGCATCCCTTGGCTTGATTTCTCTAGGGAGGTCCACAACCACACGTCTGAACTTAGTATTAAATTCATCAATGGTTTCATTTTCCATCTTTTTTATATTATGAAGGGAAGCAAGCAAATGTCTTGGTTCTTTCTTTTCCCCCCATTTCTTCTTATAACCTTATAGGAATTCATTAAGGTTTTTATATGAATCATCACCAAGGTCTCCATACCACTCCGCAGCATCATCCTCTAAGGATAAAGAAAAAATCTTCATTTTGACATCTTCATGGTCAGCGGCAGCACTATTGCAATAACTAACCAGGTGCTTTTCAAACTTTCAAAGATGAGTCTTGGCAGTGGTAGCATTATTTCCCTCGAATATGGGGAGCTTCTTGATAGCATCATTCGGAATTTCATGAGGAGCACCTGCTATCTAAGAAAATTCAAGGGGTTTGTGAAATTCCGTCATTTATTGAGATTGGAAGGTATGACTCTCTACAAATATGTGATGGATATCTGAGAGGGATTGGTCTCCTAAATCATCAAGGTTTCTATGAGAAGTCTTCCTATTAAATCTTTCCCTAATAAACCTTTCCATATCAAGGAGAGGATTGAATAATTGTCGGCGGTTTCTTCGGGGAGAAATTCTTGAAGGGATGTTAGACAGTGGAGTCGCCAGATGGATCGAGTTTTAATTTTTATGCTTTTTAAAGACTAGATCAATCAAAAGTTTCTATCTTTTTAGTTGTTTAGAAAAAAGTTAAGCTAAGTCATACTCAGGAATAAAAAGATTTATCCCCGGCAATGGTGCCAAAAAGTGTTGGCCCCTTTCACACACCTGGGTCATGTGGTAGAAATATTCAAGCCACTCGGTGTGTCCTTGGGGGCAAGTCTCGAGTCAAGGCTGTCACCTTGTTCTTGACTCCTCCATTTAGGCTCAACTCCTAACAAAGCCAAGGGGGTTAGACCCTATTAAGTTGCTAAGGATAATTACCTAGCGTTGTGATGTTAAACTGACTTAGTTACTTAGGAGTTTGCAATTTAACTGTAGATAATCAAAGATGGCAAGATATGAAAATAAACACACGAAAGCACAATGTTGAGACACAATGTTTATATAAAACAAGAAAATAACCAGTGCCTTAGAATGAAGTCAGAAAATAGAAACACTGTACTTGCATGTGCTTGGAGTGATTATTTTGTGACTGCCTCTTGGTATGTTTTAAGTTAAAAATGAAGTGTGAGTTGATTAAAATTGGGCGAAGGGGGGACTCCAGATATACCCGAGAGTACTTGGAGTATGTCGAAAACTAAACCTTCACGGCTACCCGCAAGGAATATGTGGGTTGAAATGGATTCTATGGGGCTATTGTTCATAATGCACCCATTAGGGTGTGACAGAGATCGGCGCCCCGAGGTCACTTTTCAGAAGTTCCCGCTTCCTTTGGGTGTTTTGCCACCGTAAAAGGTTTGATCTAGGTGTTGGATTTTCACCTGATGGTTTGTTAGTTGGGGAGAGTGAGTCCTAATTATACTAGTCACCCAAGTGATTTTGATACAGCTTGACTAATTGAATGAATCGTAGGCAAGTGCAGAGCATACACACTGGAGTCTTGTCAATTTTAGTAAGTTTTAAACTGGGTGTTCTTGTTTAAAGGAAAACCCTCCAAAAACCTCTTTCGATCCAAGTGGATCTCAATTGGGGACTCGAGGAGGGGTTAATTTTATACTAGCTGAAAAAAAATGATAAAAAAGAAATAGATACAAAATTCTATTTTTCTAATTAGTCCTACCGCAAATCTCTTTCCCCTTTCGGGTCAATCGGGAAATCGTGGGGTAAGTATTATGATTACTTTGAAAAAAAAAAGTGGAATATGAAATTAATAATAAAATCAATTATACTACCCTACAAATTAGATCAATGCTAGTTTGAAAAGAAATGAGCAGAAAGCGACGAAAAGGACACCAACGCAAATCCCCCCAGGGGGGATGGGGAATGGGCTCGAAAGAGCCTATTCCAAAAATAATTTTATTTATTATTGGTTACAATATCAGTGAACTGAAATATCAGAAACATCTTGGGCCTTATACAGGCTGAAACCAAGATCTTACAACTTTGCAAAAATTTTAAGATTTTAGTGAAAAGGGAGACCCCTGGGGGTATTTGAACGCTCCTGAGGCCACTTCTGGACAGAAAATTCCTTTATTTTCTGTCAGAACTGCTAAAATAAAGCGATCATGTTAGAATAAAATACACCCAAAATAACTTTAATAGTACCTTTGGATCAGCCTACCTTATCTAGAAAAAAATGAAGTTAAAACTAGCTACATAGGCGAAAAAGGAACCAAGGAAAGCAAGATTTCCTTGGAATATTGGCTTTCTTTTTGTACAGATAATGAAGTATGCACTGATTGCTGGATTTAATATATTTTAAAATAGAAAGGAAAATTGGTGCATGCAACCTACTGATTCTCTTTAACTTGTCATGCAAAATGGACGATTTCCTTATGCTAGATCTAGAAGACTTAATGATATTTTTCAGAATTGAGATCTAGACTATGATCTCTGAAATATCAGATATATGTATATTTTAGTTTGATGAAATAGATACACATGATAACAAAGCTTTTACACACCGTAAATAGGTAAGAAAATTGATTTTTTATAGAAATGAGAAGAAGAAGAGAGAAGGTTGGATCGTTGCTTGAATGGAGCAAGCTGAAAGGAGGCCCTTTTGTGGAGTGCTGAGAGAGAGAGTCTTGAGATTATTGGATAGGAATGGAATCAATCTAGATCCACACCTTCATCCAATCAGGAACGTGCAACTAAATAACACAAGCCTGCACACACCTCGTGAGATCTGGATATAGATGTATAAAGCAATAAAAAATGAAAGATTATGAAAAAATATTCTTATTTAAGCATATAACTGAAATTTTTGAGCATACATCATATGGATAAACAAGATCAAGTAATCTGACTTGCCTAGTTTACACCCTTACTTGATTCAACCGAATCCTTGAAGCCAGAGCACAGAAGCAGCATAGAATTTGGCAAAAAATTGCAGCTACCACATCAGCAGCATAACACTAAGAATCCACACATACACATGCACTACATAGTATAGCCTCCAAAGCTTCTTTATTTACAAATGATGATAAAGTACAGAGTTACAATGGAAAGCCCTTCAGTCCAGCTCTAACTAGCTTGGAAGAGGGAGCCTCAAGTAGGATATATACAAATTACAGGCCATCCGGCCCAGGGAGGCGCAATTCCTCATGGAATCAAGTGAAATAAACTGATGGAGAGTTCATCAATGCAGAACTGAACTTGAACTGAGCCTACTTGTCAACCGAGGACTTGATTGAGCTAATGCATCAACCCATACACCGACACATCAGTCCACAGAGCATCCAGGAGAGTCCACACGTGTGGAGGAGAGAGAGAGGGTGCAATTTCCCATGAAGATATATGTAGATCAACTCTGGATCTGATTTGATCCCCTCCTTCAGTCAAGGATTTGTCAGATCCAGTCAATCTGCTTCAGATTTGACTGATTTCAATCAAATCGGCTGAGGATCCACTGATTTATGATTTTGGATTTGCTCCATTATTCATGAATTTATTAATTAAAATAATCGATAATTGATTTTTGGGGCTTTCTGACCTGAGTGATGGAAAATCACTCAAAACTTAGGAAATAGTGGGTCCATGGGTTTACATGGTGCTCTTAGCTTAAAAATGAGCACCTACATTACTGAAACCAGTTATTTGGCCCACTTTTATTACAAAAT
This sequence comes from Pseudotsuga menziesii, assembly GCA_001517045.1. Lineage (NCBI taxonomy): Eukaryota > Viridiplantae > Streptophyta > Pinopsida > Pinales > Pinaceae > Pseudotsuga > Pseudotsuga menziesii. Next base: position 6,867 of record LPNX010824811.1, on the reverse strand, counting down.
CAAATTTTCCAATTAAACTATTAAAAAATAGCCTAAATTTTGGAAAAATTAAATTTTAATAAAAAACACTGAAAAAACTAAAAAATTGAAAAATTGAAAAACTCTTAGGGGGACTTAGACATGTTCATATGAATCGATAATGATGTCTAACATGTTTATACATTGACACATAGAATCCAATAACCTCAATAGTCGTAAATGCCAAGCCGACCACCCCAACTTTGGAGGTATGGAGTGAAAAACTCAGAAATTATCAGTTGTTTATTCAACAACCAATAATAACCAAGGGAAAAAACACCCTTGGCTGATCAGATTGACAAATAAAGTCTAAGAGACCGAGTCTTTTATAGACACTATCATGCTAGAAAATTTATTACAACTCCCCCATGGGGTATGAACATGTGATATAGTACAACAAGCACTTCCCAGAAGTACTTCCAAAGGTCTTTTTGAAGTCCGAACAAGTTAACCCTGTTCGGTTCACCAGGATCACTTGATAAAAACCACTAAGTACAACTTATGTGGTAACAAATCTCAATGTCATCTTCAAACACTCTCCACTACTTTACATTATCAGGTATAGATGGTATGTACCTAACTTCAATGGGATACCTCAACTGTGTAGTTTTGGGGATTCTAAAATGTGTAGCAGCCAAGGCCAATGAATCTGCAGTCTAATTATGATCTCTTGGAATATAGATAATATTAAAAGCTACAAAATAATTCTCAATCATGTCCCATACCTCATTTCGATAGAATTTCAGTAAACCCTGCTTCACTTGATAATTGTTCTTCACCTGCTGAACAACTAATTCGGAGTCGCCAAATGCAGAAATCTGCTGAATGCCCAAATCTTTGGCAGCTTTTAATCCTAATAGCAAAGCTTCATATTCAGCAGTATTGTTTGTAGTAACAAACTCTAATTTATACATCAGCTTTATTGTTTCACCCCCACGGGATATAATAAGAACCCCTGCTCCAGCACCTTCTTTGCAAGAAGATGCATCAAAGTATAATTGCCACAACTCATCCTCCTATTCTCTACTGCATTTTACTGGCTGTTCCCTTTCAACCTGTAACAAACCAGTAGTATTGTCTTCCTCACTAAAATGTAACATGCAAGTACCCAGGTCTTTATTAACATCATACAGTGGATGGTTGGTAGGGTTCTTGTCATCTGTTACAATATAGGTAAATTGAAGCTCTCTGTATAGCCTTTTATTTTCTCCTCCAAACACAGGAATAGTAGCATATGATAAATCCATTTGTAAGGTTCCACTGACTTTCTTTTCCCAAGACCTAGAGAAAAGTAAACCAAATTTAGGTGTAATATCAACTACCACTACATCCACGATCACACTTTTCATGGGAAATTGAGCCAAACTGACAATCATGTCCTTTATTACCCCTAAAAACTTCATTGCTCGGGAATCAAATGCATACATATCATGATAGGGTTTGGTAATACTTAGACCTAAAGCCTCCATAACAGCCTTTGGCATTAAATTGTGTGATGCTCCCGAATCTAACAAACAATTATGTATCATTTGTTCATGGACTGTCAGAGTAATGTAGAATGGAGGTGAAGCACCTGATTCATTTTCAGTCTTTTCAGCCAAGGCTGATCCAATGAAATTCCTAGGATTTTCTTCTTGCAAATTCACTGTATCAGAAATAGGTTGATTGCTTGTTGAATTAATCATCTTAAGAACTGATTCTTTATATGAACGGTTTTTCATTAATTCAACTAAATGTACAGGAATCTTTAACTTTCCTAATTCATTTTCCAGGCTGAAATTCTGCACATTTTTATTTACCTCTTCAACCTCCATGCTCTTCTTTTGTTTTTATGAAACTTGTCTTTTCTCTGTCATAGGATCAGATGACTGTTTAGCAGGGACAACTACCTTCTTCTTTGGGCTTTGTACTACCTGTTTTGGACCTGACATTAGATTCACAGTATTCTTGAGTTCATTTTGACAGACATCAGCAGTTACAACAGTATTTTTCAGACCTAAATCATCCTCTATTTCGAACATATCAGCATCATAGCATTCTGCATTTAGAAACTCTTCTTCAGTGACAAAATCCCCAGACAATATTTCTCCAAAATGGTTCATATCCTGGTCAGTATCTTCAAATATCACTTCATCATCAACGTCTTCTTCATCAGTAACATTGTTCTGAAGAGGTGGTGATACTCTTTGGTCCTCAGTTTCTCTCCTTTCCCGCTGGATATCATTATTCCTTCATTCTCTAAGCATGAAACGGGCACGAAACGGGGAGCAAATTGTCTTCTGAATTGGTTATGATTGTTAGGATTTCATTCTCCTTCTGGAATAGGCTTGCTGGAATTTTTCTCTAGCTCTAATTTGTTTAATTTGGCAGTCAAAATTTTCACCAACTTAGCCACCTCCTCAATTTTTCCTTCAGCAAAATGGGAAGCTGAACCTCCTGGCGTTGCTTCCTTCTTTCCTTTTACGTCATAGATTTGCTAAGCTGTTTCCTTCTTAAATCTATTGGAATCCAATATGTTAGATTCTACCTCAAATGCTGCATCCTGCATATTCAGTAAAGAAATAGGTCTCCTTTCTCTTAGTAGTAAGGAAAATTCATGGTCGAAAGCATTTGCATATGTAATTTTTGCAGATGTTTCTGTAGGCTTTATTTCTGCAGGAATTCTACTATACATTTTGTTAAACCTCTTTGAAAAGTCTACAATATTTTCATCCTTTTTCCTCCTAAGGGCTCCAAACTCAGTTATGTAGTATGTATGGTCTTTGGTGTCACCCCATTGTCTCATGAAGAGATCACGGAGTTCTTCAATGATAGTGATTGAGTTAGCAGGCAACTCCCTGAACCATTTCCTGACATCTCCATCAAGGCTCTGCACGAACATTCTCATCCATACATCCTTGGCTTCAATGTTTTGGTTATAAGCATAACTAAGGAAAGCTTCCTAGTGTTCTTCAGCTGTAGTTTCCCCCTGTCCATTAAACCTAGGAAAATATTTCTTATAGTCACCTCCAGGCAGTGCATTTAAAGGATGAGGAAAAACCAATGGTGCATATTTGGCTGCAACCATTTGGTCATCATGTCTATAGGATGATTTTGGGCTGCCATTTTAAGGCTGACTAACTTTGGTGATGAATAGGTTTGACTGGAACTTGGATGAAAAGGGTTTTTACCTACTTTCAACTGAAATAGAGGTATCTTACTAGGAGAGGCTGTTTTATCTTTTCTAAAAGATTGAGGATCAGTGAAAACTTGGAAACTACTATTAGGAATTATAGGTTTTAACCAAGGTGAAGTTTCTTCTTCTTTTCTCAACATAGATGAAGGTAATGAACCATCCAACTGGTCAGGGTCACATAGGGATGGTAATGACTGAGACCTTCTAATATTCCTTACTGTCTTCAATATCTGTTCAGGATCTATAACACCTAACTACAATGGTGAAATAGGTCTGTTTCTAGTTCCAACTCCCCTAGTAGCCACTGTGACAAACTGGTGAAAAGTAGCCTTAAAAATGTGCTGGTTTAAGTTCACCTCTTAAAACCAGTGAAATGATAAGTATCCCAGGGAAAAATATGTTTTCAACTTCGTTCCCCTACAATAGAGCCAAAGATGTTTTTGCCAGAAATTGTTTCCAGACTACAAAGAAACAAGCCAACACAATCTCAAATATTCAATCAAACAAAACTAGGTTTTTAGGGTTTTTGAAAGGTTTTTCTGGTTGTGAAGTTTGGTGACAAAAGGGAATACATTCATAAGCCAAATAGGAACTAAATCACAAGTAAAGAAAAACAGAGATGCATAATATAATAACCATGTATCCAACAAAACATAACATTGAAGTTCATCCACAACTGACAAGCACTACAAGCATAAAGACTATAAAACAGCAATGAAATTATCAATTGTGTAGCTAAACAAGCTAGAAATGAAGCCAAAACACAGAATGAAGGGTAAAATGGAGCATATATCTCATAATTTGTTCATCAAATACACATGAGAGTAAAGTACTTAGCTTATCAATAAGTCTAGAGACCTCCTCAAGCCAACCAAAAGTCGAACCCCTTGTTCTCTTTGTCACCTTCCTAAATACTGTTTTTTCAAAATTTAGTTAGAGTCTAAAACCTAACTATTTTTAGCCTACTCATTGATAGGATATTGTCAATATAATAATTACAAAAATAAAATAATCATCAAAACATAAAAAGTAACTGTTTTTTTGCTAACAATGCTCAAAGGTCTTTAGCAACTTCTGCCAATAAAGCTATCCCATCTAAGGCTTGGGCCTTTTTCTTAGCTTTCTGCTACTCAGCTTCCATATCTGTCATCCTTCTTGTAAGCTCCTTATTCTGTTGCTGTAGATTCCTAATAATTTTTTTTAATTCTGCACACTGTAAATCTGTACTTCTTTTCCTTTTTAGGGCCTCTTTGGAGACTGCAATAAGTTCTTGGTAGTGATCATTCACTTCTTCTAGGTCTTCCCTGAGTCTTTTATTAGCTGTAATCAAACCATCATTTATTTCTTGCATACACTCTATTTGATGTTTATACTGCTTGATGGCTCTTTGCAAATTTTCCCTCTTTGAGTCAAATTCCTTGCTTCCTGTTGTACTTTGTAGTTCACTACGCAGCCATAGGATGTTCAGCTTTCTGAATATTTCCTCATCCTCAGGCAGTAGCTCTGTAGAAGCATCATGAACAATTGGGTTTTCTTTATTATCTATTTCATTAGGTGCATTTTCATCCATCAACAACTTATTTCCTGAATAAGACATCTCTGTTTCATCTTTTTGCTGCTCCTTCAACAGTTTACCTCATATCTCTAAAAACACAGCAGATAATTTAGTCTCGGTGAGGCTACATTCTTCTTCTGTCTTCAATGGTTTCTTCCCTTTGCTGTTACCTTTGCTAGATTCTAGCTTTTCATCTAAGGAAGAATTATCAAGCACAATTACCTCTTCTATGTTTGACTTAGGGTTTAGTAGCTTTTTCATGTTCAGTCTCAATTTGTTTTTGGATCTAGTTTTGGGTCTCCATCCTGGGGAAAAATCACCTACCATCTTTAAAAATTTTCCTTGTGTTGGGGCACAGACCTTGAAGGTCCTTAATTTTGGCAACTCCGCGATTTTGGTGTGAAGCTTGTAAGCGGAGTTGCGGCGTAAAATAGTCTTAGGGGTGTCGGGGTTGGGTCGAAGCCCCTCTTTTTGTAATTAACCCATGGTTTGAACTCATGGTTTTTAAGCCCATGGTTTAAACACATGGTATTGTAATAGTGCACTTATATAAATAGGCACTTATGTAAAGGAGAAAAGAGTTTTTTCGAAGGTTCTTGTATGATGATATTTTGATGCAAAGAAGCTAAGGCCTATTTTTGGGTTTAAGGTTAAGTCCCAGCTGTGTACGTGGATGACCTCTACAGTTGAGTACGCAGAGGGTTTTGTAAGAAAGGATTTGCAGCTGAGTGTGCAAATCAGAGAAAGGTTATGCAGCTAAGAGCACAGTTTTGGGATTATTGAGAAGACCTGTAGCTGAGTGCGCAGAGATCTGCAGCTAAGTGTGCAGATCAGAAGTGTTGTTTGTAAAGAGTTGAATAAAAACTGTAGTTCTATGGATGTAGCCCCTACACTGGGGGTGAACCACGTACATCTTGTGTTGTGGTGGTTCCTTTTTGTTTTGTGCTGCTTTGTTTTATGTATTTGATAAGTAGGTGAATGATAAGTAAGATATATTGTTAAGTATTAACTTTACTATGAATTCGTAGTTAAGGGTTAAGCAAGTAACTGTCTGTTTATCTAAACCGCGAAGCTAATTAAGTGACTGTTGAAGCTCTATGTTGTATGATTAACAATTGTTAAGGCTAACGGTACAGTAATATCCCTCTTTTTCCTGCATAAACCTGATTCTACGGCATCCCATAGCTATTTCAAGTGAGACTACAACCTGTTCGCAGGTTGTTGCCGAAAGGGCCAACACTGTGGGTATTTTTGTTGGTTAAAATAATAGTATAAGAACCCGGGTCTGCCCTAAGCTCCAACAAATTGGTTCCGTTGCCGGTTGAACGAGTATCTGCTCAAGAGGGATCTACGTCGTACCTGGAGGGATATGTTTTGGAGGCCCTCAGTAAAAGAAATCGGTTACCAGGTTGAGGACACCTATCTGAAATTTGCTGAACAAGAAAATAAAGATCCTTGTTGTAGCTCAGACGACTTCCTGCAAAGGTAAGTTTTTTCTGATATTTATGAAATTTTCTTTGGTAGTATCCACATAGAATTGCACCAGTGGTTATCCAGGTTGATAGAAAGAAGGAAAAACTTCCAAGAAGATTAGTCTCCTACCTAGACCCTAGAAAGAATTAACCTGTTGAAAAGAGTGAACAACGCGGTATCTAGAGCTGTTGACTTCTAAACAACACGAACTCTTGAAGCATTTGTGATAGAGTTTGCCATCGACACACATACTTCTTTCAGCAAAGCAGAAAGACAGTTCTTCAAAGGACCAAGGGGTAAGTACTTAAACTCACTTAGTCTAAAAATTAAAATGCTCTTGGTTGAAAAACACATATTGCTTATTAAATCAGATTGCTAGATTTAGTGCTACTAACCTATGTTTGAAAGTGAAAGTTACATCAACGAGAAAAGTGGTTTGCTTTGAAGCGGTAAAAGATACAAGAGAAATTTTGGATCCTTTACCCTAGGATAGAATATCGATTATACCCCTTTACACCCAGAAGAGTCTGAATCTAAAAAAACCCCTTTTGTTAGAAACCCTCCTATCACTCCGCAATGAAGATCTATTATCCCTGAGAACCTGTCGCAGTCTGAAAGTAATCCTAGCTTGAGTAGTCCTGTCGCA
>LPNX010824804.1:84202-100130 GCA_001517045.1 Pseudotsuga menziesii | reverse complement strand
TATATATATATATATATTTCAGCTTGTTATCTTCTGTTTATATATTAACTCTGTGTGCTGTGACACATTGATGTTTAATTATCTCTTTTCACTTTATCAGCTCAAACTAGTGTTTTGAATGAATATTTCGTTATGATTTTGTTTATTAGTATGTTTACTATAAACATAAGTTTTAATGATATCCTTTTCTGTTTATTTAAAATCTCATTTGTATGTTGACAGTGAATTTTAAATAGGCATTATCTCAAATTCAAACAACTATCTTGATAATTAATTATTAATCAATTTCAGATAGTTGAAATTGACTGTGTGTTTGCAGGTTAAATTTCAGTTCTGTTATCATATAGCAGAGTGACTTTTAGTTATGATTTAAATGGTTTGTTTAAATTATATTTCAGTCTTTCTGTTCATATTTGTTGATTAATAGTTAATATAATCTTAAATTTTCTCTCAACTGAGATAGGGTTAAATAGAATAGATAGAATAATTAATTTTAAATTTTATTTTGAAGTCTAATTAGCAATTGTTAAATCATACTACATACTTTACATAAGTTTTCATATTCAGAAAACTTCCCAAAAAATCGAAGTCTTTCCTTAAGAAAGCAACCTTAGGATATTTTAGATATTTAGGTAGGATAAACGTTAAAGTAGGCTAGATTTTGCTAGTTTTAAGTTCTCCTTAAGAGACAAACTAGCTGGTAGCAGAACCATAACCTGCAAGGTTTTGTTAATTCAAACACACCGGACGCTGCTTTAAGCTGATTGTGTGGACAAAACCTCCTTATTGGCCTAGATTCAGAAAATCGGGCCAACAGCACTGCACCAAGTACCAGCTCAATAGTAAAATCTAATTCCTGTTTCGGAGGCAGTCCTAGAATTTCTTTCAGAAATACATCTGAATATTCCCTTAGAATTGGAATATCTTCCAATTTTAATTTATCTCTGTTGTTAGTATTTTCTTCATCGATTACTATTACGGAAAAATTATTACAGCCTTTCCTAACATCTCTCTTAAGCTGCAAAGCATAAATCTGCCTTACAACTATTTTCCTAGGGATTCCCCTTACATTTATTAACTTTGCATCACTATTTATGCAAGTGAAGGTTTTATCAAACAATTCAATACCACCCTATGTTGTTCTAACCAATCCATACCAATTAACATATCATATGAACCTAAAGGTAACACATTGAGCTTAATGGAGGTTTCAAACTAATCCATAGTTACTGCACTATTCTTAACAAAGGTAATTAATTTTCTCTTTGCACCAGTAACTAGCTGAACTAACCAAGATCTTGCAAACTTTTCAACTGAAAGCTTACATTTTTCTACTAAACTAGGAGAAATATAGCTTAACGAACCCTTGGATCAATTAAAATAGATATAGGTATTTGATTTATCTTACCTTCTACTTCCACCATGGAAGTTTGATAATCTTCTTGCTGGTTCTCCAATGCTGCGTTGTTCCTCGACATTGTCCTTGCTAGATCACCAATAGTCATCTCCTCCTGTATTTTTTGTATGTTGCTAATTGTCTTCTTTCGAGTGGATTAGACTGATGCATAATGCAGACAATTACATTCCCAACACTTTATGGGTTCCGTTCGTTCAAAATTCTTTGTATAGTTACTGTGGTTGTTAGTAGATTCTTTATTCCTTTGATTGTTTGGATTGGTCTATGAATTACTTTTGTTCCCTTGGAAATTTTTACTAGGAAATTTTCTGGTGTTATTATTCTTAAAATTTTGATTAGCCACAAAATATTTCTTTTTATGTTCAAAGTTATTATTCCTTTTGGCCTTCCAGTTGGTCATACTTTCCTTTTTACAATTTTGTTCATTACAGAAATTTGCTTTTCTCATTGCTTCTTCTAACGTTTTTGGATTGTCATACTCAATTCTGTATTTTATATGATAAGGTAAACAACTGAGAAACCATTGTACCTCTGGGTTTCTCATCCACAATATATGGCACATACCTGAGCAGACTTAGAAATTTACTATTTAGTTCTTTCATATTCATTGTTCCCAGTTTCAGCTCATAAAATTCCTTATCCCTTTCCTCATAATAATGTTCAGATAAAAAATTATTTTTCAAATATTTCTTAAATGTACTCGAATTTATATTTTTCTCCCTTATACGTTTTACTCTTTTTATGTCCTGCCACCATATATATGCTTTTCCCATAAGATTATAAATAGCCATCCTAGACTTCAATTGATTAGAGTAGTTATAAATTTGGAAGTATTTTTTCATCTCAGAAAGATGGGATTCTGCTTCTTCCCCTTTCTCGTTTTCTCCATTAAAAGTGGGTGGCTTAATTTTCTTAAATCGCCCAAAGATTTCTTCGTAAGGTTTAAACTCTCTTCCTAGTATGGTGATTATCTTCACTACTGTCACTAGTATAATGGAAGTTTTGTTTATGTGAATCACCATATACTTCACAAGATGAGCTACTTTCATTTTTAACTTGTTTATAGTATAAAATATTTCCATTAAAATCTGATTTAGATCCTCCTTAGCTCTTAGAATCCTCTCATTTTCTTTCTTAATTGATTCCATCTCTGTTTTTAGTTCCTTAACTGTTTGTAGTAGTTCGAAATAATTATTAGTTATCTCTTCTTGTATAGGTTCATTTTGAAAATTATTTCGTTCAATGTAAGGAGACTCCTCATCTGCATATTCTTCGAATCTATCCATACCTGTGATTAACTCAGAAACAAACTTCTTTGGATGTATAATTCAAAAGAAAACAACATCAACATGTTTATTTAATTTACTGTTCCACATAAGCAAGTTGAGCTACATTCATGTCTAGTGTTTGAACCTTGAGCTCTGATACCACATATAATAACTCAAAAATTCATAAAATTTTAAAATTTTTCATGTGACATAAAATTTCTAATATCACCACTAAAGTGTTGTTAATGGTTAGTAGATAATAAAATAGTTGGTAAAAGAAAAAAAGAGTTGCTTCTTCATAAGATTTGTATAATCTAAAGGCTTCTCCTTGATAGTTGTGTTAGTACTGTTTTCGACGTAGCAGTTTTAATTCTTCCAGAAGTAGAAAAGAAAATTGTATTTTACTGATGCTAGATATACTGTTTATTTATTTTGTCAAGTAGGGAAAGTTTCTTATGTGTGATCGGGGCTTACTTATATTTTGAGCTAACACAGTGGGATTGATGGTTCCTTACAGGTTTAGCAGGTAAGCGTATGTTCCAGTAAAATAATATTTATATTCAAGTCAAGAAGATACTTCTATAGCATGTGTTGAGCTATAGGGCAGACCCAGGTTTTATACCATTAACTTCGCACCAACAAAAGACCCACAGTGTTGGCCCTTTCGGCAACAACCTACGAACAGGTTGCAGTCTCACCTGAAACAGCTATGGGGTGCTGCCGAATCAGGTTTCTACAAGCAGAAGAGGGATATTACTATACCTTTAGTCTTTAACAACTTATAATCATATAACACAAAACTTCGACATTCACATATATAACTTCGCAGTTAGATAAACAACAGTGACTTGCTTAACCCTTCTCTGGGAATTCACAGGGAAGCTAGTATTTTAGCAGTGATCTTACTTATCAGATATATATATATATATATATATATTTATGAATGCATAAAAGAACATAACAGAAACAACACAAAGAACCACAACACCAGATATAACGTGGTTCACCCAAAGTGTAGGGGCTACATCCACAGAACTGTGTTTTATTCAACTCTTTACAAAAAAACCATAGTTCTGATCTACGCACTCAGCTACAGATCCCTTCAATTCCTTAAAGCCCCACACACAGCTACATGCCTCTGTGCACACAGCTGCAGATCTTCTTAATCACCCAAAACCCTCCGTGTACACAGCTGCAAAGGTCGTCCACGCACACAACTGGGACTTAACCTTTCTTACAAAATAGCCTTAGCCTCGCATTAAGTCCTCTTAAATCAAAATCCTAACCTTCCTTCTTTACACAAGTGCCTATTTATATAGTGCACTATTACAAAACCATGGTCTTAAACCATGGGCACCGTGAACCCTAAATCCTGGACTTAAACCATGGGTTTATTACAAAAGGAGGACTTTGACTCAACCCTGACACCCCTAAGACTATTTTGAGTCGTAACTCTGCTTACAAAACTATTACAAAACCATGGAGTTACCAAATCAAGGACCGTTTAGGTCGGAGCCCCAACAGGCCCCTAAGACTCACTAGTGGCCCCTCCCGGGACACTCTGCCGCTCTTCTGGTAGACGAACTTTGTTAGAGAGGATAGTGAACTACTTGGTGAGACCACAAATGATATGTCGGCTGCTTGTACCTTTTCGACCAACTCCTGCAATACTACGGTTGATGCTTCGCTGGCCTTCTTCTGCGCAATTGCATCATATTCCTTTAGAAGTTTGAGTTGGGTGTCCACAGCAGTACTCAACTTGAAAGCTTCGCTGATAAGTGGCTGCATAGAATTTTCCACTTCCATTGCTTTTTATCTGCATGACTCAATTTCCAACTGGAGTTCATTGCTTCGCTTTACCTTGAGCATTTTCTCCATAGGCGGCAGAGTCTTAATTTCCGCTTTAACTACATCCAACTCTGTCTGTCGCTGCCTGATGGTTTCTTGTAGCTATCCGACCTCTGGATGTTCCTGCAGGGTGGTCCAAGCCTCAACACTGTATTCTAGCAACTTTGCTACGCTGCTCACAGTATCTAAGATTTTTGCTACGGAGGCCTGAATGTCTGCTCGGCGTTGCTCCCTGACCTCTGGTGGGCTCTCTGGGGTGATGCAGAGTTGAAGCTCTGTAATTTGAGCCTCATGTTCTTCTTTGAGATTCTCTATTTCACTACGAGACTGCTGGGTGTAGTCTTTCAGCCTGACTAATATTTGTTCTGGCTCTTCCACCAGCTGTACGTCGAAGTCAAGAAGACTTCGACATGCCTCATCCAAAACTCGTACCAGTGTGATCTGTTTATGTTCTACATCCCTCTTTCTCTACTCGGCTACCTCCAGCTGCGTTGCGATGCCCTCCTACTGACTGATGGAATTTTCCAATTGCATTTGTGAATATTGGTCTCGTGCCTGGATTTATTTCATAATTGCTAACTGACAGAGATGTAGCTCCGTCATAGACATCTTAGTGTAATCTATTCCAACCTTCATACTCATCTCCGCACGAGACGCTGCATCTGTTAATATGAGGGCTGCACTCGACACTTGGCCTTTGTTATCCCTCGTCAGCCATTGCCTTAGGTCTTGCTACACACTTGCTGGGGCACTGCTTGCTGTAGTGCCAGTCACTGATTTTTCTGCTAACTCCTTCAGCTCCGAGATGTGCTTTGCTACACCGGTGATGGAATCCAGATGCGCAGCTGCAAATTCTGACCATTTTTTAGTGAGAAATTCTGCGGACTTCGACAAAGCCTCATCCATATCCTCACTTGTCAAGCCGAGCTCTTCGTTGATATTCTTATCCTTTGATGCCTTCACTTTCTTTCGGGACTGCGGTTTGGTCACTTCCTCTGTCTCTGGTGTCTTGCACTTATCCTATCGATTAGGGTGTGAGGCAGTTTTGACTGAGTCCTCTTCTTATTCTTCTTCATTTCCCTCTTCTCCACCCTGGTCACTTTCACTCTGCTGCGACTCAGTTTGTTCGTCACTGTCTTCGGGGGGGTCTTGCTGTTGCATGTGACTTGGTCCTGCACCCACATTGGTGACTGGGGGGACTGGAATCTTAGGTTTTGTCCCTGTGTCTTTCAACCATTCAGCCGGCCACTGCTGTACTATTGCGAGGATGTCATCTTTATTCACTACATATGGTAACTTAAACCATTGATGCTTTCTATCTGCACAAGCCTAGATAAAAATATGGTGCATATCGGCCCTGAAGTTGACCGCTCCATCATACGGAGAGAATAACTCATTACTGAGCCGTGGGGTTTTTACAATCTCATATGAGATACTCATCATATAGAAGGCAAATACATAGTTTGCCATCTGTTGTAGGGTTTTATCCTGTGAAACCCACAGAGATGCGTACCTTGCTGCGCCAGACATATTCGGAGGGACAACAGCAAACTGTGCCTCAATAGGTTCTTGCCATCCTACCAATGCGATGAGGACTATCAACCATGAGTAGTGGAATGGCCTACCTTTCTCCTGCGTGTCGCGAGCGTCTTCAAGGAATTCCTTCGCAATGTACACTGCCCAGTTGTAACTGTAGCCTTCGGCACATTTCATAGCAATTATGATAACCGGGGCAGGCACTTCAGTTGGTATGCACTTCCGCATTATTTTGCATGCTAAGAGCTTAGCTACAAAGTGAATGTTCGGTTCTTGAATCACAGAAGTGTGATACCCACATTTCCCCTTCGTCAGACCGAAGCGGTCCTTCATGCTTTGTGCGAGCTTCCTATCTTCGTGCTTTGAAGGAAATTCTATCCCCAGATATCAGGCCCCGCCATTGGTAAGCCTGTGATCTTATGAATGAGCTCATCATTAATAGGAATCTTCTTGTCTCCTATCCATAGGTGGCCATCATGTACTAATTCCTGCAGCTGCTTGACCACTATGGTCACGTGTGTGCTGCGACCAAAATGGGGAACATCAAGCATCTTCAACAACCCAGCTTGATCCAAGCCAGTAGCCCACTGTTTTACTTCTAGCAAGGTCGCCCCAGTCTCTGGATATTTGATGAAATGCAAGTATTAGGCTGGTGTAAACTGTGGAAACTTCCCATGATCACTCGTGTCATGGTCAGCATACTTAAGCCGGTCTATTTTCCCTGTCATCATTCCGACCAGTTGCACACCTGGTGGCAACGAAGGGGTGCATATAGTTAACTTAGCATTCTGCCGAGGGGGTTTAACTCCTGGTCGAATAGGCCAAAGATATGGTGGAGGCTGTGGTGCAATGTTCTCATCCCCTTCAAGTGGGATCTATGCTGAACCAGGCGGATTCATCCCAGGATCTTTCGATGTTTTCCCTGATTGCTTGTGTCTGTCTTCGTTCTGCTTAGAATGAACTTCAGGCTTAAAATTTTTCCTGCTAGATCATGTCTGCATTGGCGGAGTCGGTTCTGGTGGATTCTCTTCACGGGGTGCAGGTGTAGGTGGGTGGCGGAAAATATCCTGCATGCCTCCCTGTTCAAATTCTCTTACTAAATCCTGAAGCTCACGATCAGCTGTCATGGGCTCAATTGTAAAGCACAAGAAACTGTAAAATGTGAGCATTGCTGGTGTGGGTGTCTTCTTATAGAATCCATCAATTAAATCTGTCACAAATGGGCATTGATGATACCAAATTAGGCAGAGATATTGTCCAAATGGTGGTAGATTTTCCAATATCGCATTAATGTAGGCAGTTAATACAAATAACGTATCAGCGCTACCAAATTGGATTTCTTCTAACTGTCGTATCTGAAGTTTCGACAGATCTTTCCTTCTTCAACACAAGCAGTAACTCTGGCTGTGCCTTAATAAGTACATTCGACATTTCTGGACACCATCTTCGACATAGAGTCGAGCTTCCACCCACGACAAAATGTATTCTATTGTGTCAATGATTCCTTTCAGGTTTGGGAGCTCTGTTAGAGATGGGTCCGGATATTCTTGGAGAAGTTGGGTCACCTTGCTCACCGTTTCTGCATCCCAATAATCTCCAATGGTAGCATACTTAGGGTTTTATTCTGATCCAAGGTGTACGGTCCACATCTTCAGGGGCTGAGTCACTTCATGTGCTGCGACGGCTGGTCCGTGTATGTCGCAGTGTCCTTCTGACTCAGGAATATCAATATTGCGTGGATCATCATCCTCGTCAATTGCGAGGTTATAATATTCAACTGCATGAGATTCTTGTGCTTTCCACTTATATCGGTATTCTACTACTTCTTGATTGTCAAATGCCTTAGTATAGATCAACCTGATAGCTGCATCTAAAGCTGGACAAACTTCATTAGTGGAAAAGGTAAGCACAAAACTATCAATAAGACAATCCCAACTTATAGTATCTTGGTGAAGCTCATCCTCCGCGTACCAATTCTTTGCTATCAGTTTCAGAGTATGCACAAACCAATGTACCCATTCTTCATGAGGTACATGCTTCCACACTTCGGAGCACTACGCCAAATGTTTCTGAGGGCTAGTCTTTCCATCAAACCAGCTTCGCACCTCCTGGGGCTGATAAAAAAATATCAGGCGAAGGGATTTCTGACAAGCTTCCCAACTAGGAATGTAGTTATTATGGCTATTCCACCATCCGGCTACGGTGGCTTTGAATGCTGAATCCAGAGTCTCCATTTTATGTGAATCTAGTATCTGTTCTGAGAATTGCACAATAAACTCTTCTGGGTCTGTCGAACCATCAAAAACAGGTAAGGCTCTTATCTGTGAGCTAAGCCATCTGAGAGACTTGGTAATTTGGGCACATATATGTCCATGTAGCTCATACAATCGGTTCTGCTAGTTCTTTAAACCATCATCTGAGTCCGTCATACAGGAGCTGTCACACTGCCAATCCATGATACCTTCGGCAGTAGGGTCAACATAATCTTCTTCCTTCATTGTGATGTTATAGATGTGATCCAAAACACCCTGATCTTTGTCTCGGAGTGGTTTTGTGTACCTTTCTCCTTGTGAGCGGTCCAGTGGTACTATGACTCTCAAATCTGTCCCTTCGAAATTCATCTCTCTCTTCTTAAGGTTAATGACTGCATCATTGTCTAATGCCCACTCAATGCCTAACAATCCTGGATAGGGGTTGCTGTCGTCAATGATCTCAATAAATTCAAAGTCTGCTATAGTACAGACTCCATCAATATCTACTGGGACACTAGGGAAGCATCCTAGGGGCACAATCTTCTGCTGATTAGCTAATCTTAACTATATAGGGGATCAATCAAGGGTAGGTTTTCCCATTTGTTCCCAGGTCTGCTTGGTTAGGACATTTACTTCTGACCCTAATTCCAAGATCACATCAGTCATATCATACTCTCCTATCTGAGCATTCAATCTCATTTCCCTGCCAGTTCTTCTGACTCTATTAACGGTTTTTGCTTGACCAGAACTTTGTTGAGGTTCGCAAGAAGCAATAACTTTCTGCAACTCACTTAAAGTAGTCTGATTTCTTAAGAGCTTTAGGCAACTATGTAAAAAGGAGGACAGTGTACTTACTTTATCCGTCGCAGTTTCTTGCGGCTACGACTGTTGCTGATGTAGAGGTGCAGGTGCTACTGATGTGCTAGGATCAGAAAAATCTCTCTTGGCTTCCATGAATGTCTCTTTTTCTTTTTCGATATCAAATGTTGGGACTTTCTCGGAGGCCTTACGAACCCAAGCCTCGTTAGGATGTTTCTTCTTATTCTGTATGTGCGTCGTAGCTCCATTCCGTGTAACAACATTAATGGCTGGGGCAGGTCTGTGCTCAACGGAAATCATCTGAATATTCTGAGTAGGGGCATTGTTTCTTTCCTAAATCTTAGCTATCACCTACGGGCATTGCTCAATCACATGATCTATTGCTCGGCAATATCGACATGTCGTAGTTGGGTTCCGATAGTCTCTAGCTAGATGCCCGGCCTAGTTACAGTTGTAACACACAACCTGGCCTCTTCCTCTTCCTGCCATACCACCACGACCACGACCTCCAAAAGCACCTTTACCTGGTGCACCACCGCGGTAACCATAACTGTCATTGCCTTGTGCCTCATTTTGTACCCGATAAGTGTCATATGTGCGCTCTCTCATGAGGTCAAAACTACGACACTCATCTTCATTATGTCCTACTAACTTACAGAATTTACAATAGGGATTCTTGGGGACTTGCACATAACTCTGTAACAAATAGCAATCCTCGGTTCGGTGCTGTCCAGATGTCCGGCAGATCTCACAATAGAGAACACTAGGGTTGAATGGGTTGGTGCACCAGAATTCAGGTAATTTCTTACCACAGGACACTGTTCCTTGTCATGACCCTCTGTCCAACATTGTGTACACCAAACCTCTTCGCGACTGGTTTTTCCTTTCTTCATATCGCGAAGCTCTAGAGCCATCACTGCCAACTGCGCTTGGATTTGAGCGATCCTAGACGTATCTTCGACAGGGGCGGTCTCAAGCTTCATCACGATTTCCAGAGCCTCTTGCTGGTCAGCAACCTTCTGTTGCATGAGTGGAGTTCTGATATGCAGTAGCAATGCTACAATGAACCATTCCTTGTGGTGTGCAGCCCCAATGGTGAAACTGGCTTGGTCTAGTAGAACTTTGAACCTCTGATCAAAGTCCCACACGGATTCTCTGTGCCTCTGCTGAATCTCTTTCAATTCAGTGATACACTGCGACTCTGATTTAGGTTTCTTAAACTCTTTTATTATTGCTGCTTTAATATCATCTAAGGCATCACTCCGAGTACTGGAGAATTTCATGAACCAGGTCAAAGCCTGGTCTCAAAAAGAAGTAATGAGCTACGCCCTTCTTACATCTTGATCGGTAATGTTCTTAGCATTCCACACTGCTTCACATAAAAATCAAAACTGTTTTGGATCCTCTGATCCAATTCCTTTGAAAACAGGGAGCTTAATATCATCAGTCATGTGGGCCATAGTGGGTCTTGGGGGGATGGGAGGGGGACTGGAAGGAGACGAGGGGGAACTTGCTGGGGTAGACTGACCTACGACAGGAATACTCGGGCTAGGGTTACTTTCAGACTGCGATGGATTCTTAGGGGTAACAGGTCTGTGCTGCGGGGTTACCGGAGGGTTTCCAACAGAAGGGGTTTCTTCGGGCTCTAAGGCTGCTAGACTTACGGGTGTAGACTCGGTATCCTATCCTAGGGTATAGGACTCAAAATTTCTCTTGTACCTTTTACCACTTTGCAGCAAGACACTTTGCTCGTTGAAGGTATTGTCACTTGCAAACATAGGTTAGTAATACTAAATCTAACAGTCGGATTCAATGATCAATATACCTTTTTCAGCTAATATCATTTTAATTCTCAAACTAAATGAATTCAAAAACTTACCCCTTGGTCCTTTGAAAAATTGCTGCTTGGCTTCGCTAAAGGAAGTACTCGTGTCGATGGCGAACTCCATCACAAATGCTTCAAGGGTTCGCGTCGTCCAGAAATCAATAGCTCGAGATATCTCGTTGTTCACCCTTTTCAATATATTAATTCTTGCGGGGGTCCAAGCAGGAATCTGACCTTCTTGGAAGTTGGTCCTTCTCTCTGTCAGCCTGGATAACCACTGGTGCAACTCTATGTGGATACTACGAAAGAAAATTTCATAAACATCACAAAAAACATACCTTTGTAAAAAGTCGTTTGTACTATGACACGGATCCTTGTTCTCTTGCTCAGGGAATTTCAGATAAGTCTCATCAAGCCAATCAATGATTTCCTTCACAGAGGGTCTCCAAAACATAGCCCTCAAGGTACGGCGTAAACCCCTCTTAAGCAGATACTGAGTTCAATCGGCAACGGAACCAATTTTTTGGGCTATAGGGCAGACCCGGGTTTTATACCATTAACTTTGCACCAACAAAAGATCCACAGTGTTGGCCCTTTCGGCAACAACCTGCAAACAGGTTGCAGTCTCACCTGAAACAGCTATGGGGTGCCGCAGAATCAGGTTTCTGCAAGCAGAAGAGGGATATTACTATACCTTTATCCTTTAACAACTTATAATCATATAACACAGAACTTCAACATTCACATATATAACTTCGCAGTTAGATAAACAACAGTGACTTGCTTAACCCTTCTCTGGGAATTCATAGCGAAGCTAGTATTTTAGCAGTTATCTTACTTATCAGATATTTATATATATTTATCAATGCATAAAAGAACATAACAGAAACAAAACAAAGAACCACAACACTAGATATAACGTGGTTCACTCCCAGTGTAGGGGCTACGTCCACAGAACTGTGTTTTATTCAACTATTTACAAAAAACCTACAGTTCTGATCTGTGCACTCAGCTGCAGATCCCTTCAAGTCCTTAAAGCCGTGCACACAGCTGCAGGCCTCTGCACACACAGCTGTAGATCTTCTTAATCACCCAAAACCCTCTGCGCACACAGCTGCAGAGGTCATCCATGCACACAGCTGGGACTTAACATTTCTTACAAAATAGCCTTAGCCTCGCATTAAGTCCTCTTACATCAAAATCCTAACCTTCCTTCTTTACACGAGTGCCTATTTATACAGTGCACTATTACAAAACCATGGTCTTAAACCATGGGCACCTCGAACCCTAAACCCTTGACTTAAACCATGGGTTTATTACAAAAAGAGGACTTTGGCTCAACCTCGACACCCCTAAGACTATTTTGAGTCGTAACTTTGCTTACAAAACTCTTACAAAACCGCGGAGTTACCAACTGAAGGACCGTTTAGGTCAGAGCCCCAACAGCATGTTTATGATGCTAGACTTAAAATCTTTTAATTGCAGCTTGTCTCCATAAGAGGTAATGTTGGTCTTAATTTCTTTTGCTATCAAAACTCCGTAATGACGTTTAAACAAACTACATAAGCACGGGTTAAAATTCATGATCGATTATATCAAAACATTTAGGCAATTGAGATTAAATTCTAAATAATACTTGTATTCTTACTTACAGTAACTGTGATCTAGTGTTTAAAAAGGAAGAAACAAAGTTCACAACTTAAACTTATATCACTCAAAGACATTAGATGTATAACACATTTATTCTTATCTTAGGGTTTTCTAATTAGATGATTTTCTCAAATATAAACAAACTATACTGACTCTTAACTGTATATTCATTGCTAGGAGTTTTAGAGTTACAAATGAAACTCTTATATAAATTATGAGAACTACACTTACCCAAGTCCCCAACTACCCGTTGCAGTAAAAGAATTGCATTAAGATTATTTTCCTAGCTGAAAGAATTTCTCTTCAAAACTTTTACAGTCTTTTACCTTGAATCCTTTTTACTTTTATCTTATAGTTCCAATCCTAGTGAACCCTTCAGCTATAATTTACACCTTACACAAGGTTTCTTAATAAATATTTTTGAACAAGGTTGTCGGTATAAAGAAATATAGTGAAAGATGTTATATTGCTTTGGTCCTTGTTATCAATTTACTCTTCAACTCTAACGAGTTAAAAGACTAATTTCTAGGTGTCATTGGATCACCTTCTTATTATAGTATAACATTAAAGTGAGTCTATTACACATGTTTCAATTTACATGATTTTGTAAAATAATTACCGCATTTGACCCATAAACAAACCCTAAAAGGAAATTCCATAACCCATTCCTATAGTTGGTAAATGAAGCATCAAAAATAATATAAAACATGATTAGCAATCTTAGAATGCACAATGTATAAATGATTAAAGGTTTGGGTTTGTAATGATTTTCATGCAGGCTCGAAGCTGCATCACTAATTATAGAAACACCACCCACAATGAAGAAATAATTTTATGGACACGTGGTGAGGTTTTATCCACAGTTCAAGTTGACCTAAAAGAAAAATACCCTAACCCTTCTTTTCACATTGTGAGCAGTCCTTAGACTAGTGCGGCTGAGCTACAAGCTCGTGGCCACCATAACCCTGCAATGACATATGTTCTGTAACCATCTTCCATCGAAAGTTTGTGAGCTTGTCTCAGTGGGGTGATAAGGTAGTTTTTCGAAGCTTAAAGATTGTTGTATCTTACTGAGGATGCAGAAACCATTTTTCTTCTCAGCTAACTAAGAAAATAAACAGTGGATAGAGTTTACAAAAGATTACTCTTTGTTTTCATTGGAGCAATGCTCGCTTTCTTTTGGGTTCATGAATCGATGTCTTCTTAGCTTCTGGCAAGGTTCCATTAGATAGTATCAGGTGGCTGGTTTCCACAAGTTCATACACAAATAAACGCTAACATGTAAAATCTAATTAGAGTTTTTTTTCGTTTATCAACAATGTTAAAATATAACACAATTCAATTTTATTGCAACTAACACTTATTTTTTAGTGCAGATTCCTCTTGTGGCAAGGGTGTTAGTTGAAGGCTCAACTCCACCATTCGCGGCCATGCAAACCCTGGTAAGCCCTAGTTGCACTAAGGGTTTTTCTCCTGCATTCATGTGGTGGTACGAATGGCAAGAAACTCCAATGTTGGTTGTGGACTTAGATTGGGTTTTTACTATTGGAATACTTCTGGTTATTTTTGTTTTTAATTTACAAACCCTCAAGGGAATTGTGTGCAAGAATGTTGAAGGCTATTGCATCCATGACTTGGGGTTTAATTGACAAAGCCATTATGGCTTAGAAGATGTAAAAAAATATTGTTTAATCTTTAGAACTCGGATCTAATCTGTGATAATGCTGCTCGACCTCTGCATGGTTAATTAGGTTTTTAAATGGATTTTAATGGTGAAGAAAAAGACAATTTACTCAGTCGAGACTTGTAAAACAATTATATGGTTTTTACTTGTCATGAATGTAATAGCTGTTGTTTCATTTTACTATTTTGTATAGTATATTTTTTTCTTTGAACAGGCCCAAGCCTCAATCGATATTTATAAAAGGCCATTATACTTATTTTATTTTTGTTTTTATCAAATTGTTACAGTGATATTTTAATTTAATATCATGTAATTTAGAATGATTTATAGTGCAATGTGTTATTGGAAATTTTACTATGTTAAAGAGTAGAGTTAGTATTATGTTTCGCTCAGAAGGGTTCATATTTAAAATACCCTACGGTTCTGTAATAAAATAGAAATTACAGGATTAATTTTGGTTTTGTTTGTCTATTTTTACTTTTTATAAAAATTATTTACATATGTTAAATTTTATGAAATAAATTAGAGTAAAATTCTGAAAGTTTGTAAATAAAGATGAAACCTGTCTTTGGTAAACCCTAGGTAAAATGCTTTGAGGTTTAAAGTAAACATTGGTTTCGAGTACACAATGTAATATGAACTTGGAATTATTAAACAGACCTATGAAGTACTAGCTAGGTTAAAACCATAAATACTGTTTTTACTGTTCCTATATTTGTTTATTGGACTTTATTTATTGTGTTTAGAATAAATATTATTACTATTAATAGTTCTATGATTAATATGACTACTAGTGACTAATGTATACTCTACTATTTTCCTGTAATTAGATATTACAGATACTTTCGGTAGATAGAGTAAGTACTGCTAGTTTTCTATAAATGAATCACATAAAAACTATGTAAATAATCATTTGTATTTTTCATAGAGAGTAATGGACAAATCTACTTAATCAGCTTAAACAACCAGTTGTACTAGAGTACTGCCTATACAAGGCGTGGAAAAATACAGTATGGTAATTTATTTCCATATACTTTTCACTTTGCAATAATACTATTGTTTGTAACATAATCTACAAATCACTAAGTTTATCAATACGCAATACTCTTTTCTGCATAAACCCTAATGAAATAATAAGATGCATATCCTTGAAAAACTAGTAAACATTTACTGAAAACAGTATATAATAATAAATAACCTGAACAAATAAAAACCTGTCAAATGATGAGGTGACAACAGCTTAAGGAGGCTCTTCCTCCCAACCAACTCCCGGAGAAGGTTTAGTATGCACTTCCTCAAGACCCTCGAGCCTATTTCCTGGTCCTCCTGGTAGAGTATTGTGTGAAGGATGTATCCTTAGCCCCTTCTATCACCCGACTGGTCAAATTAGAGCAGTAATCCAAACCTGCTTACAACAGTAAGAAATTCAGCCTAATAGCTGCATAAGTTCAATTCTCAACAGTTAACCCCTCAAACTCACTTCCATAAATCCCCTCCATTGAATTTCTCATGTGCACTTCATTCACACTGAATGATCACTATTCCAGAATGAGCAACCTCAGCTATATTCAATGGGAAGTTTTATAATAATGCCTAGGTCTTCTGGGTCAATTTTTACCTAATGAGCCA
>LPNX010824804.1:59688-70309 GCA_001517045.1 Pseudotsuga menziesii | reverse complement strand
ATCATGCAACTAATCTTCTTTGAACTGGGCACTTCTTTCAATGAAGCATATTCTGGTTGCAACGTCCATTAATTTGTAATATTTTTCATCCTCTGCATATCCCAGCAGAATGTATTCACTACTTTGGGCTTGGAAGGATTTCCTCTTGTCAAGTGGTATTCTGGCCCAAGATTTGGAACCAAAACTTCTCATATGAGAGACATTGGGATTATACCCATGCAGTGATTCGAATGGAGTCACCCCAACCAGTGGGTTATGGAGCACCCTATTCTACAAATACAAAGTATAGTTTACTTCTTCACCACAAAGAGAAGGAGGTAGATGCTTGGCATGGACAAAGCATGTTGCCATATCTTTCACTAATCTATTCTTCCTCTCAACCACACCATTTTGTTGTGGTTTGTATAGAATTAAGTGTTCCATTCGAATCCCCTTTGATTCATAGAAACTATAGAAATATCCTTTGATGTAGTCTCCTTCCTTACTGGATCTTACTGACTTGATATTCTTATTGAAACTTTTCTCGACCATAGCTTTAAAAACTTTAAAAGTCTCAAAAACTTCTGATTTTTGTTTCATGAATTAGATTCAATAGTAGTGTGAACAATCATCAATAAAAGTGAGGAAGTTCCTACAACCATTAATGGAGTTTGTCCGCATAGGTCTTGCGACATCACTATGTATCAAATCAAGTGTAGAGGAAACTCTATGTGCCTTCCAAACATCATACTTATTTTTTTTATGCTTACCTACCAAGCAACCAGCACATACTCCATCAAAAGCTTGGATAGAGGGAAAACCTTCAACGATTTTATCATTATGGAGTAGCTTCAGATATTTGAAATTGAGATGGCCAAATATCTCATGCCAAATATTGCTAGTGTTGTTAGCATGATACAATAAAGCTGTAGGAGGAGAAACAAGTAAGAAATGTGAAAACTCATAAGCTTTGGTAAAGTGATTTACAATACCTTTCGTTGCAAGTAGCCCAATGGATTTTTCTATAATCTCAACTGATTTTGAATCGAATGTAACTCTCTTGGGAGAGCCTGTATGAGTCATTTGGTAAACCTACATTAGGTTAGCAGCAAGGGAGCGCAGATATGAGACATTCTTGAACTAACGATGTTTCACTCTGAATGAGACCCTTCCTTCTGCTGGAATCTGGGAATCATCTCCCATGTTCAGCCCCTTTGTTAGTGAGAGGGTAGAGAAGGATTCTTTGGAAGCAACCATGTGATTAGAATCTCCAGAATCTATTCTATATGTTGAGGATGGAGAGATTGTTGCTTTCAAAGCATGACACCTCTTGATATCTTATGTATGTGGTTCTTCATTAGGATTTTTTTCTCTTGGGGAAGAAAGGTTATGCTCCTTGAGAAGATCTGACATTTCATCAATTTCTTTCCTCATACAATGATCTTCAAGATGGTACCCCTTTTCAAAATAAGGACATAACTTATTTTCAAACTTCTTCTTCTTAGAGGCGGAGGCCCCTTCGGAATTTTTCTGATTTTGTTTAGGCTTCGAATCAGCTTCCTTTGGCTCCTTATTCTTTGATTTCCCCTTTGCTTGTGCTTTGGAAGAGTCCAAAACTAGGAGATATTGATATTTTGATGTCTTGCTGACTCCCATCCTCATCAATTTTTTGTGTTCCTTGATTAAGGACTCAGAAAAAGAATCTAAGGAAGACACCTATCAATCAGGAAAGATTTCCCACTTGGAATTAAATATGGAAACAAATACAGAATACTTAGGGACTAGTTTTCTGAGTATGGAAAGGACATTATGCTCATCCTTCCGCTCCATTCCACCCTATCTGCACTGGAGTACTAGAGACTTGAATTTAGTAAATAATTGTTCAATAGTCTTGAAACTGCTGGGATGTAAAGATGCCAACTCATTCTCCAGAATGTGTCCCTGAATCTCATCTTGTTTATTAAATAAGCTATCAATATTCTCCTAGGATTATTCAGGAGTCCTCAATCCTTCTAGGTGGAATAGGAGATCGCTAGAAATATAAGTACATAAGTACTTGAATGCTTCATCACAATGCTTCAGAAACTTGTTCCTCTCTACCGGTTGATGAGGCTCAGTCTCCCATCCATGTATGATCCTATGGTAGCCATGCTTGTGTAAGGCCAACTGCATATCAATCCTCCAATAAAGAACTCAGAAGTTGTGAGGATCCGTGGTTCAGGAGTTTGAGAACTCATAATTACTTCGGCTGGAAGTACTACAAAACTTCACACAAGCTATGTAGAACCTGTCATTTTCACTACAATAACACACTAAAAAATATGAACTATTAGAATCATGCTTTTAGGTCCATCAAACCCTCTTCGCTACTATGAATAAATCCAAAGCTACCAAATCCTCATAGGGGAATTTTGTGGAAACCCGACTGCTTCTGATGTTCGACGGGGAGAAACAAGCATGAAACCTTCCTAAGAAGGCTCTGATGCCATATTAGAATTTGAATTCCATTTACATCTTCAAGCATATAGTTCTAACAATGTTTACAGAAAAAGAATGTAGAATGAAGATAGAAACTGAAAAAAACAAACCACAATGGAAACAGATAAGTATTGCTCAAGAATTTATAGTATCATTCACAATAATTGTTGAAATATTGTAACTTCAAAGAATATTCTATATGTATCTTTTTGTGGTCCCCGATGGGCCTACCGGGAGAACCACTTGTATTACATTGTACCCCAATGCTCCTAATCGGAAGAACTAATAAGAGTCATGAGGGAGTCCCCTCTAATTGTAAAGGTGGGTCATCAGCACCCCGGTGTGGTTACTTGAGCCTACATGTGTAACTCAAGCCTACATGATTTAAATCGAGCCTACATGTCAAATGAGTTAACTTAAGTGAACGGATGAATATAAATAGAGGTGTACTACTCCTCATTTGACACATGCACTCTCACTTGTGTAGCGCATTAGTGGAGAAGAGAAGTAGCTGGAGAAGGAGGAGGATCAGGCTTTGATCTGCTTGCTGGTTTTATCTTTTATCTTTTTGGGGAATTTATATTGCAGAATCTTTTGCTGGGTTTTTCCCTTTATGGTTTCCCTAGGATAAATCTTTGTGTTCCTTTTTTATGGTTGTGCTTGTCTATCTTTCAGTGATCCTGTTTATATGCTTTTGTCATGAAAATGAATTAAAATACTGATGTCTTAGCTAAGCATATGAAAATTTAACATGGAATCAGAGCCACCCTGAAAGAAGACATTCTGCAGCTACAGAATCTATGGCTTATTACTTTTTGGTTCTCTCTCCGTAATTGATAATCAAAATAAGGCTAGGCCGACTCTCCATTGAAGGGCGCATCTTTTTATCAAAGCGGAATTCGATTCCAAGCATTTTCAGTTTTTGGTGCAGGAGATTAGGGCTTCTTGCAGAAGAAGAATTTTTGAGTGAGCCTAGCATAGGATTTTTCTCCTCATAAAAATTGAATTCTAGAGACCTAGATCAATTTTTTTGGTTGAGTGAAACTACGAAAAAGTCAAACCCTAGTCTGACCCTGAGCTAGAAAAACCCTAAATACTAAAACTGCTAAGTTTTGATACATTCGCTATATCCTGAGATTGGCGAAGTCTAAAGAGCTGCAAATTTTATAGGACGAATATAAAATACTGATGTACATTGTATCCAAAATTCAGCCTTATATGCACTATATTTTGGGATATATGATCCCTCCAAGTTAGGGTTCTAGCCTCTTCCAGAATTGATCCCTAAACAGGACACTTGGGGAGCATTGCTATATCTTGGGATACAAAGGTCCAAATTGAATTCCTGAAGATGTTACAGAAGTATCACGTACTTTAATTTATGTGGTCCAAATTTTGGAACCAGAAGATGAAACAGTGACACGTGGCAGTCCGTACAACTTTGTTGTTCTTAACAGTCCTGCAACAGGTCACTGTGGGAAAAGGATCATAAATCCAAAATGGTGAAAAAAATTCTAATGAAACCTGTGTTTTTGGATCAGGGACATGCGAGGTTACCTCAGTGAGAACTTTCAGACACATAGGAGCAGTAATTTTGGAGATATCACAGAAACAGTGACAGGCATTTCTGCAGAAGAAATTGGAAAACTAGGGCTTCCTGTTCCGGGAGCTTCCCTCCACTATTTTCAGAAAAGGAGTACATTAGACAGCTTGATTTGAAGAGATAAATATTTCTATCCAATCATATATTAAATATTCCAAGTTTTTGAAATTAAGGTTTGTCTGACAAACCCTAAATCAGCTAGCTCTGGAACCAGGACGGACACCTCAAATCGGTAAGATCTAATCTTTTGCTATTTGCATTTGAGGTTCTCATTTCAAAGTGATCTATCACATCAGCTTGATGATAAGATTGGTAAATTTGACAACTTCCAAGAATTGAAGTATATGATCTCTCTAAAGAAAATGAATTGGACACCTACATAAGTAGAGAGGTTCTAGTTCCATACGGAGATGAGGCTCAAAGTCTTACACAAGAAGAACTTGATCAAGGCCAAGAAGATCATTGTTGATTCAATCATGGATCAAATTGTACCACAAGTGTCTTCCCTAAAGACACCGAAGATGTTTTATTCCTTGATCAAGCTATTTGAAGATAAGAACTTGGATAAGAAGATGGCTTTGAGAAAACAGTTGAAGAATGTGAAGATCCATAATGCAGAACAACTTGAAGCAGTAGAAGAAGAAGTGGAGATTGCAGAAGTGGTGATAGCCACCTTGAATGGCCTCCCAGGATCATGGGATTCATGCAAAGAATATATTCTAGAAGGAAGTAATTGCTTTCAGCTCAACTCATAAGAAGAGAAGAAGAAGATGGGAGCAATTGAAGATCAAGCTCTCAGCATTCAAAGAAGATCCCTCAAGCGATGAGGAATATGAAGAACTCAATTCTTGTCGTTTGGATAAGAAATGATGATTTCATGAATGAAGAGGATGATAAATCAGAATGATCAAGATGGATTCTACCCACAAAACAAATAAAAGATAAGTATTCAATTGTCATTTCATGATATTGTTTTGTTATACATTTGATTATATTCAGTTGATGTGTTATGCATGATAGATTGTTTGCATTAATGACTGTATACTACTAATATGCATGTGATGGGTAAGTAGCTCATGGTGCTATACAACTCTCCATTGCTCCTTATCAAACCTCTTTGCTGACATATTGGATTAGTGCACAATCTCAATAATGTCATGGTGGAGATGGAAGGCATCTAGAAATTTTATGTGAGATATGGATGAATGTTGTATTGACTAAACAGTTGCATGATGCATAAGAATTTTTCATTATGCATATGTTTTATGAAATAGTTCTAACCATGCAACTGGTGCATTTGAATTGCAGGAAAGGTCATGTACAACCTCCTACAAGAAAATAAGGATGAGACTTGTTCCGAAGAACAAGTGATGACAATTCAAGATTCACTCCAATAAACATGAATTTGAAGTTCCCAGGGTCAGAGACACCATGACGAAAGAAAGAGCTTCAGAGAGTGGTAGATCCACCTTGAAGGATGAATACCACCATGGGTACAAGAGATAACTCAAGATGAAGAAAAGAATGCTATGCAAGAAGCTATGATCAAAGAATAACAGTTGATCATGGGGAATGATGTATACAATATGATGGAACAAGTGTACAAAGCAAGGTTCATGATTCTCCCCAAAAAGAATAGACTATGTCATGACATACTCTATTGACCAGTATATATCAAGCATAGAACCACCTGTACAGAATGAAGAGGGAAGATGATACTCCACTTCAGGGGGAGTGACTATAGAAAATTATATCTGAGTTCAACATGGTATGACATGATGGATAGCTTTGTGATGGATTGAGACTTTACCAAGAGTAAAGTGGGTTCTGACCTTCAAGGTTGAATGCAGAAGACTAGGATATGTTGATGACCTGAGAAGACAAACTCATAGAAAATGTTATGATACTAGAATGATGTTTGGGATATAGTACTCAAACCAGAAAGCAAGAATGTGGTATCTTCCAAATGGATTTGCAAGATAAGATATGTTGCTAATAGAAGTAAGGTAAGACTTGTGGCTAGAGGTTTCTATCAGAAAGAGGGAATTAATTCTTAAGAGGCACTTACTCCAGGAAGCAAGGTACACTTCCTTAAAAACTATCATGGTAGTTTCTTCCATGATGAAGTAAAGACAAGCCTTCCTTAATGGTATGATTGAGGAAGATTTTTACATCCAATAGTCACAAGGATTTGAAGTTGAAGACAGATGGAATGAAGTATGCAAGTTGAGGAAGGCCCTATATGTCCTGAGACAAGCTCCCAAAGCTTGGTATGGAAGAATAGAGAGTTTCCTAATGAGCATGGGCTTTGCCAAGAGTAAATTTGATCCTAACCTTTCCTACAAGGTTTTAGAAAATGTACCTGTCATTCTATTACTATATGTGGATGACTTATTCTTGACAGGGAATGAGAAACAGATCATGGAAAGCAAGAAGGAACTAGCAGAAGAATTTGAGATGAAAGACCTTGGGTTAATGGATTATTTCCTAGGTCTGGAAGTATGGAAAAGTTCAGAAGGAATCTTTCTAAACCAGGGAAAGTATGTGGTAGAGATATTGAAGAGATTCAATATGTTGGAATGCAAAGTCATGGCCACACCCATGGACTCCAACCTGAAGCTGTTAGCTGATGACTCATTAGAGTTAGTGGATGTGACTCAGTACAGACAGATCATTGGGTCATTGATGTGCTTAACAAATACCAGACCATACATTTGTTTTGCTGTGAACACCTTAAGTCAATATCTTGTTCAACCAATATGGGTTCACCTAGTAGTTGCAAAGCATGTGATGAGATATCTAAAAGGGACTATAGAATTTGGTCTATACTATGATGGTAGCCATGACTATAGATTGTATGGCTACACAGATGCAGATTGGGCTGGAAGTATCTCAGACAAGAAAAGCACATCAAGTATATGCTTTTGTTTTAGGTCTGCTATGATTTCATGGTTTAGAAGGAAACAGTCCAGTGTGTCTCTTAGCACAGTTGAAGCAGAATACATAGCAGATTGCTCTACTAAGTTGTGAAGCCATATGGCTTCAGAAGCTGATATCAGGTCTCTTTGACCTGAAGATGGACACTACAATGATTCTATGTGATAACCATAGTTGTGATGACAAAGAACCCTGTGTTCCGACGTAGCATGTAGAAATCTCGTATTTATACATACAAGATAAGATGTAGATGATGATACTGTAGATGCAGATGATGGTGATTCAATATTTATATAGTGAATATAGAGATGATGATGTTTCAATATTACCATACTGAAGATATAGATGATGATGATTTCAGTATTCCCATACTGAAGATATAGATGATGATAATTTCAGTATTCCCATACTGAAGATATAGATGATATTTCAGTATTTACATACTGTAGATACAGATGATGGTGATTCCGTATTTCTATACTGAATATAGAGATGATGATGCTTTCAGTATTTCTATACTGAAGATATAGATGATGATTCTTTCAGTATTCACATACTGAAGATGTAAATGATGATGGTTTGGATGATGATGTACTGACGAAGCCTCTGCTTCGAGTAGAGTTCGAACACTTGTGAGACAAGCTTGGTGTTGTTTGGAAAAACCTTCCTCGAAAAGGGGAGTAGTGATGTTGCAGTGGGATTGTATCATCCCTGGGCATTTTCCATAAAGTGATCTGGAGACCTCGGTCCTAGAGAATGAAGAGGGATTGTATCATCCCAGGACATCTGTCCATAATAGATCCAGTGACCTCAGTCCTCGAGAACGTGACGGGATTGTATCATCCCTGGGCACTTTCCCTAAAGTGATCCGGAGACCTCGGTCTTCGAGAATGAAGAGGGATTGTATCATCCCGGGACATCTATCCATAATAGATCCGGTGACCTTGGTCCTCGATAATGTTGTAGGATTTGATCATCCTTGGACATCGTCCTAAAGTGATAGGGACTGATTCTCCCATAATCAATTCGGTGGCTTCGGTCCTTGAAAATGTGGTAGGATTGCATCATCCTTGGACATAGTCCTAAAGTGATAGGGACTGATTCTCTCGTAATCAATCCGGTGGATTTGGTCCTCGAGAATGTGGTAGGATTGCATCATCCTTGGACATAGTCCTAAAGTGATAGGGACTGATTCTCCTGTAATCAATCTGGTGGCTTCGGTCCTCAAGAATGTGGTAGGATTGCATCATCCTTGGACATAGTCCTAAAGTGATAGGGACTGATTATCCCGTAATCAATCCAGTGGCTTCGGTCCTTGAGAATGTGGTAGGATTGCATCGTCCTTGGACTTAGTCCTAAAGTGATAGGGATTGATTCTCCCGTAATCAATCCAATAACTTCGGTTGTCGAGAATGTGGTGGGATTGTATCATCCCTGGACTTTAAGTCCAAAAATGATCCAAAAACTTTTTGTCTTTGAGTTGTGGATTGCAAGTTGTTGCTGATGATGATGATGCCGTACTGATCAAAAGATCAGAGTATGATGATGATGACGTACTGATCGAAAGATCAGAGTATGATGACATACTGATCGAAGGATTAGAGTATGATGATAATGTACTGATCGAAAGATCAGAATATGATGATGATGACATACTGATCGAAAGATCAGAGTATGATGATGATGACGTACTGATCTAAAGATCAGAGTATGATAATGACACACTATGATTATGATGTTTCTGATCGAAAGATCAGAGTATGATGATGATGTTTCTGATTGAAAGATTAGAGTATGATGATGATATTTCTAATCGAAAGGGAAAAGTGTTGATGATGATATTGCTGATCAAGAGGTCAAAGTACTGAAGATGTTGCTGCTGATCGAAAGGTCAAGGTGCTGAAGATGTTGTTGCTGATCGAAAGGTCAAAATGCTGAAGATGTTGTTTCTGATCGAACAATCAAAGTGCTGAAGATGTTGCTGATCAAAAGGTCAAAGTGCTAAAGATGTCGTCGCTAATTGAAAGATCAAAATGATGAAGATGTTGCTGATCAAAGACTGAAGATGTTGCTGATGATGAAGACTGAAGATTGAAGATGAAGACTACATGATGTTGGAAAGATTCGAATGATTTATAGATGTGTTACCCTATTGATGTTGATGATTTCCCCTATCTCTACTCTTGTTGTTGTTGATGTTGCTGTAGAATACCCTTCTTGTTAAAGGGGAGTGTTGAAATATTGTAACTTCAAAGAATATTCTATATGTATCTTTTTGTTGTCCCCGATGGTCCTACCGGAAGAACCACTTTTATTACATTGTACCCCGATGCTCCTAATTGGAAGAACTAATAAGAGTCATGAGGTAGTCCCCTCTAATTGTAAAGGTGGGTCATCAACACCCCAGTGTGGTTAATTGAACCTACATGTGTAACTCAAGCCTACATGATTTAACTCGAGCCTACATGTCAAATGAGTTAACTTAAGTGAATGGATGAATATAAATAGAGGTGTAGTTCTCCTCATTTGACACACACACTCTCACTTGTGTAGCGCATTAGTGGAGAAGAGAAGTAGCTAGAGAAGGAGGAGGATTTGGCTTTGATCTCCTTGCTGGTTTTATATTTTATCTTTTTGGGGCATCTATATTGAGGAAGCTTTTGTTGGGTTTTTTCCTTTAGGGATTTCCTAGGATAAATCTTTGTGTTCCTTTTTTATGGTTGTGCTTGTCTATCTTTCAGTGATCCTGTTTATATGCTTTTGTCATGAAAATGAAATGAAATACTAATGTCTTAGCTAAGCATATTAAAATTTAACAATAATAATATCCATTGTTACAATAATTTACATAGGAAGAATTCGAGTGCATGGGGTATGAATTCAAATATCCCAAGTGGATATGACTGTATCTAACTGAATCTCTAACTCATGCTCTCTCATTCAATATCGGAGTCCAAAATCAACTCCTAGATGTCCAACCAACTCAAAAAAACAGTGACAGCTAGTTAACTCAGTGAAACTAAGTGTGGTGGGTGGGAAAAGGAACCTACTCCACATGCATCCATGCATTATCCATGAAAGACATGTGCTAGATAACTATTTGTGAACTAACTAAAAGTAACTGAGGGATAACTAAGACTAACTAGTACTAAGTCCAACTAACTAAAGTAGGTTGGTGGCCGTATTCCCAGTGGCTCCTAAAATGTAGGTATTGGTCTAGGAGGTGCCCAAACTAATGCATGTACATGCAGTAAGTTGTATTTAACCTCTATCAGTGTTCCCCACACTTCAATGACTGGTACATGTGGCCCCATTAGGCCAAATGGACCCAATTGTACTAGTGGACCCAAATAATTAATTAAGGTTCCTAAGTTAGGCAATAATTAATCTAATAGACATTTGACCAAGGGAGAATTAATCCCTCATAATTACATAATAGAGTGCCTCAAAAATCAATGGTTGGGGATACTCCATTCGAAGAACTACATGGGAATAATCCCAATGTCTTGTTGAATATTGTAACTTCAAAGGATATTCTAAATCTATTTTACTGATGTAACCTAAGGGAGAGGTTATTATTCCTCCGTTGGGATGTTACTATTGTAATTGGTCATCATAGAGTCA
>LPNX010824804.1:41050-58313 GCA_001517045.1 Pseudotsuga menziesii | reverse complement strand
AGATGAAGACAAAGCACAAGAATGATTCTGCCTAAAAAAAAATACAAGTATTTGAATTGTCTTTCATGTATATTTTGTGTATTATGCATGATATAATGTTTGCATTAATGAAAATATACTACTAAAATGCATGTTATGGGTAAGTAGCCCATGGTGCTATACAACTATCCATTACTAATTATCTAGAATGAGACCTCTTTGCTAACATATTGGATTAGTGCACAATATCAATGATGTTATGGTAGATATGGAAGGAATCTGTAAAGTTTTCATGAGATATGGATGAATGTTGTATTGGCTAAAATAATTGAATGATGCATAAGAATTTGTCTTTATGCATATGTCCTATGAAAGGGTTCTAACCATGCAACTGGAGAATTCGACTTGTAGGAAAGTTCATGTATAACATCCTACAAGAAAATAAGGATGAGACTTGTTCCGAAGAACAAGTGATTTAAATTCAATATTCAGTCCAATAAACATGAACCTGAAGCTCCCAGGGTCAGAAACACAGTGACGGAAGAAAGGTCTTCATAAGAATTTAAGAGAGCAATAGATCCACCTAGAGAGATAACTCAAGGTGAATAAAACTATGGCAGCACTTCCAAACCAATGTAAGAGGACTCAGATACACTCTAGTTATGTGGCACAGTTGGGTGACATCATTGATACAGACCCTTCTAGCTATGGAAGAAGCTATGATCAAAGAGTAACAATTGAACATGGGGAATGATGTCTAGGATATGATTTTGAGACTTGAAGGGAATTCCATAGTTTATTCCATACGGATCTACAAGAAGAAGTATAAAAATCAAGTTTCATCATTTGTCTTAGAAATAATATACTATGGCATGACATACTCTATTGACCAGACACACTTCTCCAATAGAAGTATATATCGAGAAAAAAACCACCTGTGCAGAATAGGATTTGTATGAGCTCAGAAGGCACCCCTTAGATAAGCACATGCAGGAGCTTGAAGATCACCTAAATTGAAGAATATATTAACCTTTTCGATAAGGTTGAATATGGAAACCTATATAATATAACACGCTCGCAAATGGATGCAAGAGGAACTTTCAACAAAGTTCAAGATAAAGGGATCATAGTATCTAATAACCTGAGATGGATACAGTAGTAGAAGATTTTACCTATCACTCCAGTACAAAATATGATTCTCTGCTGCAGGGGGCATGACTGCAGAAGATCTCAAAGTTTGACATGGTATGACAGGATGGAAAACTTCCTAATGGACTAAGGCTTTACCAAGAGTAAATTGGGTTCCAACCTTCAAGGTTGAATGCAGAATACTGGGATCTATCGATGACCTGAAATATTGAACTTATGTCATATTAATTCTATGAAATACATGCAGTAAGTCCCCACAGCAGGAGACTAAAAACAGATTGACATAGATAGAGAAAAAACTCGCTCACAATAGACGCTGATGCAAAAATATACAAGTTCTTGTACAGAATTCTCTCTTCAAGTTTCTCTCAAAAAGTATATTTTCCAAATATATATATATAGGATTGCACCTTTACAAGTTTCTGCTATTGCAACTCTAGCTATATATATAGGCTTGTGCCTTTACATCCAAGGTCCACTTCTAACTAACTTCTAACAAACTAGTGACCTATATCCATGAAATGTGGTCAATTGGTACAAAATTGCATAAATAATTACAAAAATGATTATTCTTCCATCTATCGTGCTGTTGTGGTCCTTCACGATAGCATGTGAGCTTGCACAACCTCTGTAGTGCTGTGCAACTCACTTACCCAATACCCATGCCAACAAGTCCCCAACACAGTCTTGTGGTTCATCCTCAAGCCATGTCAGGTCAACAGGGTATACTCCATCGTTTTAGTCTTAATGTCTTCAAAATACCATGAGATCTTGTGAACCTGGAGCTGAACGTGTTCAACTGCATCCCAAAAATTTATCACATCCTGCTATAATGGGTGCTCCACCCCAACCTTGCTATCCACCAGCTTCCTACCTTCTTGTACTGCTTGTAGTGCAATGACTGCTTTCACAGCTAACTGTCTTCCAATGTCTTGGAATTCATCGAGCTGGGTGTTGTGCTTGTGCTGATGTTCTTTGGATCAGGAGGCTTGCTACTACACATCCTTCAATTATTTATCACGTGTAATCTAGACCATGAGAGGCGTTGTGTGCAGCGACGTCTTCAGTGTTGTCAACTGAGTAGCTTCCTATGCTTGCTTGGCCAACTGTTCCAGTTGGTCATCCTGAACGACACTCTGCTAGAACTATGTCATTTCATCTGCGATCATCTTTGCCTCCTCCTCCATAGCTTCAAACTAATCCGTGAACTCCTTAATCATATCCTTTCATTTGGCAACCTAATGCAGTGGCATGTCGGGGTAAAATAGAGAATTCAGTAGATTGTTAGTCAACTTAAGCTGGGAAAGCACCTCCCTAAGTCACTTAGCTTTGTCAATGGTAGTGAGTTCTTCCATGCTCTCATATATGTATTGACAAGCCTCGTCAATAGCTTGCTCCAGCTCGCTGTAACTAGCATAGAGCTGTGCTTTCATAATAATGAGGGAGCCTTGCGCCTTCTTGAGATCCGTGATTTCATCAATGGTTTTCCTCTACAGCTCTACCTGGGTTTGCTACAATGTGGCAATATCCTACGCATTTTCTTCTACCAGCTTCTCTTTGATCTTCCGCAACTCCTCAACCTCCTCCCGTAACTTCTTTGTGGTGGCCTCTAACTACAGAAACCCATCGCTAAACTCCTTCTTCCTGGAAGCCAGCTCCTGGCCAGCACCCTGTTGTAGCTGTACTAAAACTTGGGCAGGTAACATGTTGAGATTGACAACAATGCTCAAAAATGGATTCAATAGTGAGTTCACTTTTGTGCTTCCTACATCGATTGCAGTCAGGGGAACTTGAATGTTCCTCACTCGTGGCTCGATCCCAATCATCAGGAAATCCTACAACAAAGCCTACTCTAGTGTTGCTTTTGAAACAATAGCAAAAATCAAATCTAGTTTAACACTTATCGCGGTGAACCCTTCTTGACTGGATATGCGCATAGCTTGTGCCGCAGCATCAAATGCATCGGTGAGAGCCTTGAGGAACCGTTGCAGGTGGTTCTCCATCACCAAGTGGGAGTTATTGTCAGTGTCAAAGTCCATGCGTATCTTAGTGTGTAACTCCTCCAACATGCGCTTGGCCTGTGGGTCAAAATCTGTTGATGACTCACCATTGAAGTTATGGAGGTCTTTCCCTAGATGAACTAGCTCATCAGGGGCATCTCCTGGTTTTTCTGTAGATATCTCCTTCGTGCTCATAGGTTCATGCCAGTCATTTGGCCAATATTGAACAATGGCCTCCAATTCTTCATCAGTGATTTTGTAGGCTATAGGTAGCCATTGTTTGTTGAGATCCCTGCGCGCCTGAATGTAAATGGAATGCAACTTAATAGAAAACCGAATGATCCTCTGATATTGGGATGTGGCAGCCATAGATAAATGGGGAACATCGATGGCTATGGCCTGTAGTGCCTCCCAATAGACCCAAAAATGGATTGCATAGTCTTGTTGTTGACTGGGTTTCGCTACCCACCATATGTTCTGATATCATGTGCCTTTGCACACCTTTTCTATAG
The DNA here is from genome assembly GCA_001517045.1 of Pseudotsuga menziesii. Classification (NCBI taxonomy): domain Eukaryota; kingdom Viridiplantae; phylum Streptophyta; class Pinopsida; order Pinales; family Pinaceae; genus Pseudotsuga; species Pseudotsuga menziesii. The sequence goes on along the minus strand of LPNX010824804.1, from coordinate 54,673 downwards.
CAACTGACATGGGATTGTAGTCCCCAACTCCATGCATGTGACTAAAGAAATAAGAATTAAGAACAAACTATAGGAAAAAATACGTTCCTCGACCTCTATAGTAACAACATCTTCTAACAACTAGTTCAACAAAAACAATGACCAGTTCATTTGCACCCCATTGACACATTTTTGCGCACATGCAACCACACCCGAATTGTACTGGGTAGGCTGGTTCTTTCAGATGATCTTCCTGGAAAAAATGCACACCTCAATACACATCTATTTCTTAGAAATACGGTCTATGTGATACGCCCACCCATCACACTACAATCTGAATCTCTCTTTCAACTGTTGGGAAAGCTTCTTGTCATTATCCCGCCCTCTGAAATACTGTGTCGGATCTTCGTTGGCCTTTGGAAACCCTGTGATGTCGGCAATTAGGTCAACCATGACTGGAATTGAGTGATCCAACCAGAGCGTCCCCCCATGAAATCAAGCAAACAACTATTTGACGTAGGCATTTGCTTCGTTCAATCTCCCAAAATGAGGCATGTTAATGAGCCCCAACAACCCAAACCTATCCAAGCCCTGCGCCGATGGGTGAGGAATATTTTTAATAGGGGTGCTTGGTACCATCGACAGTGACTGATAAGGATTTTCTGACATGTCCTTCAGTAGCAGTAAGTCATGGTATTCATACTTCATCTTAACCAAGGCAGGTATGATGTCCACCGGACAAGTCATCCCTTTTGGTAATGGTGGCAACTTTGGAGGATACCTATGATTCTTAGTGAGCTTCCTTGGCTTCACCCCTGGCTATGTTGGAGCAACATATCCAAGAATATCATTGATAGAGATTCCCTAGATGCCACAAATTCAACAGCTCCTAAGCTTGATGGTTTGGCCTATGTTGTTTCTTCTCCTTGTGCCCTAGCAGTCATGTGTGTGTATCTCTTTGGTGGTGGTGTGGAACTGGGATTCTGATCCTTCCACTTCGCTCTAGGGATTGAAGAGGATCGAATTGGCATGCTCATGACTTCCTCTTCAACCTGCGTGGGCCAGATGGGGGATTCTTGCTCGCTCAAAATCTCAACTATGTTTGGAGTGCGCAGCATGCCGCACTATACAATCCTCATAATGTAACTAGAATATCGCTTCGTTCCTATCCCACTCAATTCAACTTCTGCACCAATCTCAACACTTCACTCAACTCTATTGAACAACACCTTATGCTTTCATCTCGCGCATTCTTATAATCACTCGCCTGATCCAACTCATCATGAAAAAATCTACCATGTCCATCATGGCCAAATATGACATCAATAACCCCAAATCCATCAGTGATCCCATCTTACTAATGGTCGGATCAGTCATAAATGCATGTCACTTCATCAAGCGCCTCCAGCTAACTGTATTAACTGTCTATATTTATTATTGATTTAACCACCTCACAAGCTTGTGCCCATTGTCGATGGTCTCCCTCTCAACACTACTGAGTGTTATCCTTGTGCATCTTCTCCCTCTGTGCTCACCTCACTACAATCTACCTAAAATATCTTCTTCTTTTTTACTTGCGCAGTGTCTCAAACATTACATAGCTCAGGCCCCATTCTATAGGGCTTTAAGCGACTGCCATTCACAAGTTTAGGTAGCACCACACCATCTAATTGTTGTAATTGAACTGCACCCCCAAAAGTAATTGACTAAACAAGATATGGACCTAACCAGTGCATCTGTAACTTACCTAGATGTTTTATGAACTTACTATCATATAACAACACCAAATCTCCCAGTGTAAACTGCTTGTTCTTGATGTGGTGATCGTGTCATGCCTTTTTTCGATCCTTTTGAACACACTAGTGGAAGCCTGTGACAAAGAGGTCCTCTTCTAGCTGGACCAATTGTGCGATGCACTCCTCTAATGCTTATGTATCATCCAGTCATGTTGTAGAAGCAATCTGCAGACTAGCAACAATGTACTCCATAGGCATGGTTGCCTCTTGCCCATATACTAATTTGAACGGTGTCTGTCCCGTCAATATTTTACAAGTGGTGCAATATGCCCATAGTACTGCTGGAATTTTCAAATCCCAATCATCGTGATTAGTATTGCATACCTTGGTAAGCGTGGTTTCCAATATTTTGTTGAAGGCCTTGACAGTTCCATTTTCTTGCGGATGGCAGGGTGTGCTTTTCTAATGCTACACCTACAACTCCTCTATTAGTGCTTTCACGGTTTGATTGATGAAGTGACTACCTTGGTCAGTCATCAATATCTTAAGACATACAAATCTTGTCACAATATTCTTAAATATGAACTTGGCTGCTGTTGCAGCAGTACAATCCATGACTGGCGTGGCCTCTTCCCACCTTATCAGATAATCGATTATTGTAATGATGTATCATGCACTAGTCTGCTTTCTTGGTGGATTGATTGGAGCCACAAAGTCCATGACCCATTTATCAAAAGGTTATAGAGTTACCTATGGCATAAGAAGCATCTCGTCTCATCGCGATTGTCTGTCGATGCACTGATAGATATCGCAGCTTCATGCGTAATCTTCTGCATCATTATGTAAGGTAGGCCACCATAGCCCAGCGCACAACACCTTACGCACAGTAGCCCTACCTCTGTAGTGGCCACCCACGATTCCCACATGTGCTTCTTCTAGAATGGATCCTTGCTCATGTTGTACGATGCATCGTGGCAATATTTCATCTGGTCCAAGTTTGTATAACTGCCCCACAATCAATTGGAAATTCGAGGCATTCACTACCAACTGCTTCTTCTGATTGGTTGATAGGTCTATGGGAGCAAGTCCGGTTGCAGCGAACTAAATGATTGGAGCATAATGGTCATGTTCGATCTCTGCCTAGAACAGCTGCGCATTGGGAAATCCATCATCACTATTGGTAGGTTCTTCACCTATCTCAATGCGATATAGATGATCGGGGCCAGCATTCAACTATCCTAGATTCATAATTAAGTCAAAGTTAAACTCCTAAAAAAGTAGTAGCCATCAACAGATCTTCTCCCCCAACACAGGCTTATTGACCAGGTATTGCAATGCGGAATGGTCTCTGAAAATTATGAAGTGACTGCCCAACAGATAGTGCTTAAACTTATGCAACACATAAACCATGGCCAAGCCTTCTCTCTTAGTGGTTGTATAATTTATTTTTGCAAAAGACAGCTTCCTACTTGCAAATGTGATTGGATGATCCAGGCCGCCCTCACCTAGTTGTGCAAGTACTACCCCTAGCACAATGGAAGAGGCATCGACATGGACGTGGAAATCCTTGTTCCAATTGGGTAATACCAAGATAGGTTTCAACACCATTTTGTCCTTTAGTGTGTCAAAACTCCCCTGACACTCGTGATTCCCCTCAAATGCAGTATCCTTTTTCAGCAACTTCTCCATAGGGGTTGTAATCACTGTGTATCCTTTAATGTACTTGTGATAGTACCCCGTGTGTCCCAACATCACCCAAAGCATATTCACATTAGTAGGTGGTGGCAGACTAAGGATAAGTGCAATCTTCGTACGGTCGACTAATAGCCCTTGCTTGCACACAATGTGACCTAATAGTATTCTAAATGGTGCACAAAAAATGCTCTTCTTGAATTCAATGCAATTTGATGCTGTCGACGCCTTTCCAGCATCAATCGCATATTTTCTAAGTGATCTTTAACCAAATCTTAAACTGTCCTATCATCCATGTATGCCTGAAAGAACTTATAGATAAATTCTTTGAATGCAACGACGACCACCTGAGAAAATATTGTTGGTGGATTCTTCAATCCAAAAGGCATGACTGTGTATTGAAAGAAACCCCATTCAGTGATGAATGTGGTATTATGTCAATCTTTCTTCATGATTTGGATCTAGTGATACCCCTAAAATCCATCCGTGAAATAATACATCTCCTGACCACCTACCCCTTCAAGGACCTCATCTATAAAGGGGGTGGGGAATGGATCATGCATGCAGGCATCGTTTAGCTTCCTTACGTCTACACAAATGCGAACTTCACCATTCATTTTGTCCTGAACCACCATGGGGCTTATCCATACCGACTCTTCAATAGGCTCAATGATTTTAGTGTCTAACATCCAGTCAATCTTAACTTTGGCATGTTCTTTGTATCACGGGTTCAGCCAATACGGCCTCTGTCGCACAGGTTTCATGTCTAGTTTCAAGGGGATATTCATCTCCCCTAGATCCCCTAATATCCCTTTCATTTCCTAGAACTATGTCAAAATTAGATCTTGGAACTCATGTAGAAGATCTGTGATCTATGCCATTGTCTTATCGTCCCAATAGTCCCCAACACTAGGAAACTTTGGGTTTTCCTCTGTCCCAATGTTAACTTTGTGGATCTTCAGCGGCTGACTCATGGGTTCGGTTGGTATGTCCAGTGCTGCAACATTACGACTACCTTCTGATTCCGGAATATTGGTGTTCCTCATGTCATCGTCATATTTAGGTTCCCCAGATATATTGTAACATGTCATTAGGGATGGTATATGGCATTATGCATGTGGATCTACAGGGTATGCGGTTGACACAACCTTCAATACTACTTCGTGGATGAGTTGGAGTGAATTGTGGACCTCAAGGTTAGTGTCCTTGAAACTAAAAGTCTATGCAAAGTGAATCGATAGCTCTTCCTAGGTAGTTATGGTTCTGCGGAGCTCTGCCACTAGATACCGGGATATAGGCATTTCATGCAAAGTATGAGCAAAAGCATGGACACACTCATCCTCGGGTCGTAATGCCCACAAAGCCTAACATTTCAATAAATTACTGGTGCAGTGAGTCCACCCATCATATTTTCCAGCAGCATAAGTCTCTAAATCACCGAAGCGCACCAGCATCAGTCATCAACATGGTGCCCATTCATGAAGTGTCTGTTTGTGAGATGCCCACCCATGTGCTGGGGTAGCCTTCAATGCATCCTCCAGGGCCAATAGCCTCTATGGTTAAACACTTTCTCTTCAAATTGTTGGAGGAATTCAGAAAACTATAGTACCCCTTCATAGATTGACATCTCTATGACCTCGGTCGTAACACAATGTACGGATTGCGTGATCTGTCCACATTTTCTGAAAGACACCTCATGAAGTCGAGTTTGCCAATTTTCTAGAGCATCATCAAAATCAGAGAACGCAGAGCTAGTGCTATGCCATCCAAGTTCACCATTAGTAGTAGGGTGGAGGTAGTCCTCACACATATTGTAGGAATGATCCTAGCCTCTAGCATCCTCATCTGTAATAGGTTCAACATACTGGCATCCCTCCTGAGGGTCCATGGGAGCGATGAATTTGATATCTTGGTTCGTGAATGTCATAATCCACTTCTTGAAATTGATAACTACCATGCTATCATTATCCCATCCAATCCCCAACAACGTGGGATAGGACCCTCCACTATCAACTAATTCAATGATGTCGAAATCAGTATATGTCTTCATACCTTCGATATCAACAACCAGATTTGAGACACAGCCAATAGGTTGAACCTTGGCCCGACTTGCTAGTCGCAGTTGTATAGGGGACCACCCAAATGTTGGATTTCCTATCAACTGCCAATTTTGGTTGGTCAAGATATTCACATCCGACCCTAGATGCAAAATGACAGAATCAACTTCATAGACCCCTATCTGGATGTTCATTCTCATCTCTTTACCTGTCTTTTTCTTCTTGAGGGAATTTACGACAGAATCCTTCAGCATCTAACTCCACTGGCACAAAAAATTCTCAATTTCTTCGAGAGCCTTGGGATCTCTAGTTAATAAGAGATAGTCGTCAAAGAACTATTGCAAGGTACCATGCTGTCGCGATGGTCCTACCTCGACAGAAGGATCAAAAGTAGATGGCATTTCAATAATAGGAAACTTACCTTGATTCCTACCGATCACATGTTTGTCCTAGAAGAATGTATCCTTCTCTATCACAATATCAAATGCTACCTTTTTATTCCCTGCAAACCAAACTTGCTGTCAAGGTCCATCTTCATTAGTCGTCGCACCTGCATGAGTGACAACAACAACATCGACAACCTGGGTTTTGGGTTCTACTAGAATCGCCGCAACTGTGGGTCCTTGATTCAGGTTATGAGCCTGGTTTAGGGGTGGATTCTGGATCGCTGGTGGGTTCATGGGTTGATTCTTTGGTTGTTTCTGATTCTGTGCCAATATCTAAGGTTTATTTTGCAATGACTACTTGGTTTGTACTTGGTTTTGGTTTTGGAACTAGTTCTCCAATTGAGGGATGTTTCCAGCCTGCCACTTCACAATAAATTGAGGGAAAATTTTGACATTGTGCTCACTAACCACATAGTAGGTACACTTCACATGGGGACACTCCCTCTAATAGTGGCCAAATATCATGCAATTGTAGTACTGGATGGATTCTAGACCTCAGCCTCCTCCTCGTCCCCTAAATCCTCCTTAGAATCCTCCTCAAAATCCTTTGGTTTGTTGATATTGTGGTTGGGCTAGCTCCTGTGGGGGATTCGATTGCTACTGAAAGTAGTGCACTTCTTGAACATACTGTGTTTGAGTCTAAATAGTTGGTACTTGATTATACTATGGTCACGGTGCCAACTGTGGTTGTGGTGCGAACTGTGGCTACAATGTGAACTGTGGTTGCGACTGCGATGGAATAAATTGCACTTGTGGGATTGGTGTATACTGTACTGTCGACGGAACCATCTACAGCTACAACTACTAGACCATGTAGGGATCCTCGCCATTCACAAAATAGGACTTGTATGTACTCTCTTAAAGAAGGTCATAAGCTCGGTAGTCTTTATCCTCATGCCCTACAGAGTGACTAAAGGAGTAATACAAATTTTCTGCCTTCGTAACCATCTTCTGCATGTAGCTATAGTTTTCATGTTGATGTCCGTATAGTTGACATACGTGACACCATGGAACACGAGCACAACTCAACGGGTTTGGTTCTCTTGAAAGAAAATAGTTTCTGAAAGTCAGACAAGTGTCCTTGGTGTGTCCACCCACACAACACCACATGCACCATAGATCATCATGCTCTTGTTTTTCCTTCTTCATATCCTGCAGTTGGAGTGTTAAATTTCCTAGCTGCGCCTAAATCTAGTTCATGCCAACTCCAGTCTCCCCAATAGGCAAAGCCTCGAATTTCATCGCCATATCCAGAGCCTCATTCTGTGTTGTGATCTTTTGCTGCATTTATGGCTGTCGAATGTGCGGAACCGGTGCAGCGATGAACCACTCCTTGTGCTGAACATCGCTAATTTTGAAGCTGAATCAAGCCATTAACATCTTAAACCATTCATCAAAATATGAAATATTTTTGTTCGGAAACTACTTGATCTACTTGAGTTCTATAATATATTGGGCCGCAGATTTAGGTTTCTTAAAATCCTCGAATAGTCCTACTCGGATCTCATTCAGTGTTTTCATCGTCGTCCCCTGAGGACCTTGCATGAATCTCATGTACCTGTCAAGCGTGAGACCCCTGAGGGTTGTCACTAATTGGCTTTTCTTAATATCATTGTCCACACTTTGTCTGGCATTCCAAACTGCTTCACATAAGAACCAGTGCTGCTCTAGGTCATCAGTCCCATTTCCATCGAATATAGGTAACTTCATCTCGTCACCTGACATTCTGGGCCTTCTTCCCACAAATGGTGTTCTACTTCTCGACTATTGCTGGCATGTTAGACAAGGTGATGTAGAATGTCCTTTTCTACATGTTGGTGGAGTAGTGCGCGAAGGTGTGGACATGTTACTGTTGGGCTTCGACTTTCTTGCTATCCTGGGCGTAGCTTGGGTCTGGTCATCCTTGTTTTCACTATAGGGTCACTTTGTCCTATGTGGTTGTTCTTCGTGGTCTTACATCTCGATCGCAGTAGGAGCTTCCCCTGTCCTCTTCCTCTTCTCTTGTCGAAAACTTGCTCCTCCTCTCATACAACCACTTGTTTCCTCATCGACCATCACAAATTCCTTGGAACTCATACCCATATACCCCTTATCTTGCATTTGTCTTTCCCCTTTTGTCATAGTGTCCATGGACTCCGCACACCAAAGTCCCACTACTCGAGGTGCATTTTTAGAATACCCTTTTCATAGATAATAATCTTAATAGATAATTGCAGAGACAACAAGAACCTACCACGTGGCCCATTCAAGAACTCTCTTTCAGCTTCATTGTATGACTTATCGGTATTGACTACAAATTTAGTAATATATCCCTCCAAAATTCTATCTATCCACACTTTGATAGCTTGTGATGCTTTGTTATTAGTTTCCTGTAGCTCCTGGATCAGTCCAGGGGTCCAAGATGTCAACTCTCCTCCTTGATGGTTATTCTTCTTATAAGTGAAATGCGCTAACCACTCATACAGTATGACTGGAAATTCACAAAAGAACCATTCATATGGACCATCGTAGACATATCTATCTAGCCACCTGGTTGTCGATAGCTTCAGGTTCTGATTTTCTATTTCAGCAAATTCTCGCAGCTTTAGGTCAAACCAATAGTAAATCACAGGTTTTGCTGGGTGCCACAACATATCCTCCCTTCAATTTCAACAAGGTCCCAACAATGGAACCATTTATTGGAACAGCCCACCAACAAATCCTCATTGACATGGGTACCCACTCTGTCGATGCCTAAACAACACGATCTCCATGAGCACTAGCCCAAACAGATTTGACCCTGCCTGGTAACACCCGTAGAGCGGATGAAGTCTCACTTGAGGTGTCGATGGATAGCTGTCAAAACCAAGTTTCCCGCAGTACGAAGGGAGGGTATGGTATCAAAAACTTAACTTCATAATCAATAGATACTTTCGAGATAGAATCACCTCATTCATCACAACTTTATTAGCATAACCACTAGATAGCTAATGGATCTCATTAATTCTTTCATCACAATAGTAACAATCATTCATAGAACAGATACAATAAACATTCATCATTATCATCGCAGATCATAAAATAGGAAAATAAGAGACAAAATCACTTTAGGGAAACATCCGTCATGTCATATTACTTCTGTGAAATACATGCAGTACGTCCCCACAGCAGTAAATTGAAAACAGATCGACATAGACAGAGAAAAAACCCGCTCACAATAGATGCCGATGCAAAAAGATACAAGTTCTTATACAAAATTCTCTCTTCAATTTTCTCTCGAAAAGTATATTTTCCAAAAAGCTATCTCCCCAAGTATATCTACTATTGCAACTCTAGCTCTATATATAGGCTTTCACTTTTACATCCAAGTTCCACTTCTAACTAACTTCTAACAAACTAGTGACCTATATCCATGAAATGTGGTCAATTGGTACAAAATTGCATAAATAATTCCAAAAGCGGTTATCCTTCCATTTATCACATTGTTGTGGTCCTTCACGATAGCATGTGAGCTTGCGCAGCCTCCATGGTGCTGTGTAACTTACTTATCCAATACACCTGTCAACAGTAGTCAAGCTCTACATTTAGTTGTCGATGATTCTGCTGATCGATATCATGGATCATGCTAATGGAGGATTGCATTGTCCTTGGAATTATTTCCTAAAGTGATCCGGATAGATCATATCACAAATAGAACATGTGTACTGGTAGCGTGGCAGCAAAGGATCAACTACATCGAAGTACAACAGGGAAGGGTCAGATGCAAAGGATCAAGAAGGATTGAAGTGCTACTAGAAAGGATCGAAAGGATCAAAGTGTTTCTCCAAAAGGATCGAAAGGATCGAAGTGTTGCTACAAAGGATTGAGAATATAGGAAGGTTGCTACAGAATATCAAAGTGTTGTTGCAAAGGATCGAAAGGATCAAAGTACTGGTGCAAAGGATCAAAAGGATCGAATTTCTACTGCGAAGGATCAAGAAGATCAAAGTGTTGCTGCATAGGATTGAAAGATCAAAGTGTTGCTGCAAAGGATTAGAATATTGAAGTGTTGTTGCAAAGGATTAAAAGATAGAAGTGCTACTGCAAAGGATCAGAATATCGAAGTGTTGTTGTGAAGGATCAGAAGATCAAAGTGCTGTTGTAAAGGATCAGAATATCGAAGTGTTTCTATGAAGGATCAAGTTATCATGTGATGCAAAAGACGCATACATTGCAGAGTAACTATTCCGATTAATGATTGTGAAAAATTCCTATGACGTATAGATGTATAACCTCAACAATGTTGCAGATACTCTCTCTCATTACTTTTATTTTCTATGATGATGTTTTTAGTAGAATAACCTTCTTGTTAAGGGGGAGTGTTGAATATTGTAACTTCAAAGGATATTCTAAATGTATTTTACTGATGTAACCCAAGGGAGATGTTATTATTCCTCTGTCGGGGTGTTACTATTGTAATTGATCATCATAGATTCATGAGGTAAATTCTCCATTGTAACTAGGTTTAATAGTACCCTAATGAATCAAATATAATATTGTATTGAGTCTTCTTAAGTGAATTTGAGCCACTTAGTTAAATGGGGACGACTTGTTAGGTAAAAGTCAAGTGACAAAAAGAGTATAAATAGAGGACATTGTGTTCCTCATTTGAACATACACTCACTTGTGTATAGCACATAGGATATATATATATATATATATATATTGGAGGGAGGCGAACCTATCTGGGGTCTTGTCTTGTACTTTTCATACATCTTATACATAGGAAGTTTTTTTGAGTTTTCTTCCCCATGAGGGTTTCCCGGGATAAATCTTTTTGTTCTTTTGTGTAGTTGTGCTTGTGTATATTTTAGTGATCCTTTTTCTTATGGTTATGCTATTATGATGCTAAATGTTATAAGATCTAATATAACCATTAAGAAATTAACATGTCTCTCACTTGATAGTTTTTGGTCCCAAATCTTAGGCCAGAATACCCATTGATAAGAGAAAGGCCTTCCAAGTCCAAAGTAGCAAATGCATTATGTTGGGATATGCAGAAGATTCAAAATCATACAAGTTGATGGAGGTTTGAACAAGGAAATGCTTCATTGAGCACAGTGTTCAGTTTGAAGAAGATCAGTTGTGTGATTGCGTCGAGAGGCGCTCTACAACCCAGTATGAGGGAGATATTGTAACGTTTGTCGAATTATTTTGTAACATCTGTTACTAACAAAATAATAAAAAATAAAAATTTAATTATCCACCAAAATAAATGTTGGCAAAAAAAAAAAAACCTGATTTGTGGGAGATGTTGTAATGTTCCTACCTAACAAAACACTAAAAAATTAAAAATTTAATTATTCGCCAAAAAAAAATGTGGGTAAGAAAAAAAACACAATAAGGGGAAGATGTTGTAATGTTCCTACATACCAAAATATTAAAAAAAAACAATTGAATTATCCACAAAAAACTATTGTCCTTGCACATGGTTTCAAAACCATGTGCAAGGCCTCCTACAAAACCCATGGCTTTATTGTATATGGTTTAGGAGGGCTTTGCAAATGGTTTTAAAACCATGTGAAAGACCTCCTAAATAACCCATGGTTTTATTGTACATAGTTTAGGAGGGCCTTGCAAATGGTTGTAAGACCATGTGCAAGGCCTCCTAACCAACCCATGGTTTTAGGAGGGCCTTACACATGGTTTTAAAACCATGTATGGGGGAGATTTTGTAATGTTCATTTATAAAAAGAGAATAAATAATAATAAACCTTATATCTCAGCCATAAATAATCTTAATATTAATAATAAAAATATTAAATATTGACCTTAAATAAAAATATGTGTCTTTGGGTTTGAATCAAATCAATGGCTATATATAGGACAAACCAAAGCTGATAGATCCTTGAGTGAAATACCTAAGAATAGGTTTTCACCTTGAGAGATTTGATCCCTCTTGATGCTTGATATAGCCTAGGATTTGGATCTACGTTGTTCCACCACCATCCGAGGCACAACAAGGTATAACCATTCTTCCACTACCTTTTGATGATGATGATTTGTTACATGTTTTAGATTCAGATTAACAAGACTAATATCAGTATGATCTTGGTATTGAGGTTGAACCTCATTATATTATAGATCCATATCCAGCAACCATTCCAAACCAAACGCTTAAGCCTAGATGGGCCCAAAATCTCATTTTTGCAGTTGGGGATGGTGTTCGGAATACAGAAGATAGAAGGATAACAATGTGCTAGTATTAGAATGAGCATGTTTCTCTCACTCTTAGATATTTTCTCCCTACAGAGTGGTGCAACAAGGTTCCAGGAAAGTACTATCTGATGATAGGGAATGATCACTCATTTATCCCATAGAAGAAGAAACACGATCATTCCCTTCCCCTTCCAGCAAGAAGAAACACACACTACATCCATCAGTTCAGAAGGACATTGAGAAGTTCACATGCACAGCTTCAAGATGTTGCTGCATAGAAGAACAATGTTGTTGCATAGTGTTTTCTTACCTACTAAGTCATACTTAGTTCGTTTTATCAAGTGAGCCTAGTGAACCGGACAAACATGATTTGTTTGGACTTCATACGACCTTCAGGCTTGCCATCTGGGAAGTGTTTTTTTTTATCTACCACATGTTCATACCCCCTTGGGGGAGTTTTAATAAAATGTTATAGCATGCTAGTGTCTGTAAAAGACTCGGTCTCCTAGACTCATTTGTCAATCCAATCAGCCCAGAGTGTTTTTTCCCCTGGTTATTATTGCTTGTTGAATAAACAACTGATAATTTCTGAGTTTTTCACTCAATACCTCCAAAGTTGGGGTGGTCAGCTTGACATTTAAGCCTATTGACGTTATTAGAGTCTATGTGTCAATGTATAAACATGCTAGGCATTATGGTCGAGTCATATGAACATGTGCTAAGTCCCCTAGTTTTTTTTTCAATTTTTAATTTTAATTTTTCCACAAAACATAGGCTATTTTTTAATAATCTAAATGGAAAAATTGGTCTTGTAATAAAAATGGGGTTAAAAGACAATTTCAATCATGGGGGTGCTCATTTTCTAACTTGGCGCACCTAGTAAACCCATAAACCCACTTTTCCTAAGTTTTGAGTGATTTTTCCATCACTCAGATAAGAAAATCCCAAAAAATAAAATATTAATTAATTTAATTAAAAATTAATTAAATAATGGAGCAAATCCAAGTTCCTAAATCAGTGGATTCTCAGCTGATTTGATTGAAATCAGTTTCTATCAGCCTCCCTAATTTTTGTTGGGACGTTCCTTTGATTGAGGCATTAGTTTCAGTCCCTCTCAGCTCCTTTGTGAATTCACTGGGGTTTGAAGGGCGTCTCTCTCCCTCGTGGGGTGAATTGTGCTTTGTTGTCCATTTCAGGATGAGTCGGGTGAGCCGATAGGTGGTGTGGTGGTGCCTTAGGTGAGAGGTGGCACACCCAGAATGCCTGATTCAATTCAAATCTCACCCAGTTCACTACAAATCATCTCCTAGCTCCTCTCCCAGTCAGGATTTGTGCCCCATTTTCGCCAGTGGGCCTAGTTTTGCTATAAATTGAGGCTACCATTGCCTTATTGAAGTTAGTTCAAGTTGGAGAGAATAGGCTTGCTATTGTAATACTATTGTAATATTTTCATTTTTGGAATAAATAATATTTGGAGGCTAAATGGTGTAATGCTCTCATGTGTGTGGAATAAGCATTGTCTTGCGGCTATTTATG
>LPNX010824804.1:7744-19992 GCA_001517045.1 Pseudotsuga menziesii | reverse complement strand
CTAGTGCTTTGAACTTGGAGAAATATAGCTGCAGGGATTCAAAGCTACTGGGACTCAGAGAAATCAACTCATTTTCAATCTGATGTCCCCTCATCTCATCTATCTTTCCAAAAATCTCAGAAAGCTTCTCCCATACTTGATTCGGTGAAGTTAATCCTTCGAGATGGAAAAGGAGGTCTCGAGAAATACTGAGACATAGGAGGCCATAGGCCTCATCTCTCCGATTGTGCTATTTGATCTTCTCTACAGCAGCATTGGGCTCTGCTTCTGTAGCCATAGTCACCCTGTAGAGGCCTTTCGCTCTCAATAAGATCTCCATCTCTGCTTTCCATTCAAAATAGTTGAAAGGAGTCAAGATAGTTTTCTGTGAATTCATAGCTTTAGAAAATTTGTCTCGGTTGTCAGTAGAAGGCTCCCAGTCTTGATGTCGAACCTGTAAAACAATTTTTGAAGGAGAGTAACAACCTACAATGGATCTGATACCATGTAGAAATTCAGGTGAGCAATAGATTGATTTCACTCACAACAATTTACAATTGATCATGCAAAATTGCTAACAATGGAGACTGAATATGGAGCTGTAACACAAAATTATATTAACTGAGTGTACAATAGCCAACCCTGTAATAACATAGGTTTCTGAATATATAGAATACATCAAGAGATCAAATGCATAAGGAGGCATCCAAAACTAGCATAAAGCAGGCTTACCCAAAATAGGCAAATCCCCCATAGGTGTAAAAAGCTGATCCCAAATCTGTCATGAAGCTCACGAATTGGCAAGGGAGCATGGGAAAGCTAATGAGTGGAGGAATGGCAGCTCATACATGCTTTTGCATGGAGGAAAGAGTGGAGGATGAAGAGGGCAACAAACTAGTTCACCTCACCTAGTCTTGCTTTCCTATGTGCCTTAAAACACTGAAAAAGCAGGCAGTAAAGCAGAAAAAGCAAATAGGTGCCTAGGAGGCCAGGAATAAAGTAGATTTGATTCCTAAGGCTTTCCCAAGTGCTACATGAGTCAAAGATGGCAAGTTTGACCTCTATGGATAGGCAATTAGCAACTTGCACATGGTGGGACTCATGAACTAGGCACATAAGACAAAAATAAATGAATTAATGTCTAAGTGGGTAATACTATGGGTTGATTATTGTAACACTTTTGACAGACCTCGCTACTCCAAAAACAAGAAAATACTTGAAAAAACGTGATGATGATGTCATCATCACGTTTTTTTAGGTATTTTCTTGTTTTTGGGGTAGCGAGGTCCGTCAAAAGTATGCCGAGTTGGTACTCATTGGATGTGGATGTAGAATTAAATTCCACATCCAACAAGATCTCCCGATTGAAATTTGAGTAAAAACATGATGAGATATGTCGAAAATACAAACAAAAAAATAGTTTTTTTTATGATATCTATCCCAAAATTTATATTAAAAAAGTGTTTAAGACCTATACGGTATTTCAAATTTAAATCAATTTCATTAGCTAACACATGATCACATGAAATTTTAATTAAATTTAAAAGACCCATTTTGAGTTGAAATTTCCTCTAATGGCTTCCCCCAATGTTGTGCTTCCTTATTAGGCTTGTTGTAAGCTTGTTTTAAGCCTTTGGATCCCAGATAACAAGGACCAAACTGTATTTAGTTTTCTGATATTTTAACCTTTAATAAAAAAGAATCACTTCGAGTAGGCTCTTTCGATCCCACTCCCCATCGCCCTTGGGGGGGATCATCGTCCGTTTCACTTTTTTGCACTTTTCTTGGTTTTTGCTCTAGCTTAAGTCTTGTCATGAAGGATTGTATACTTTGATCATATTTGCCATTATTCATATTTTGAAATCAAATTAATACAAATACTTATCCCATGAATCCCCTATTGAACCAAAAAGGTGAAAGAGGATCATTGTAGGATTAATTAGAAACCTATGGTGTGTGTTTTTTCTTATATTTTCATTGTTACTTTTCATAAGCAAACAGTAAAATTAACCCCTCCTTGATATCCCAATTGAGGTCCACTTGGACCGAAAGATATTCCTAGAGGGTCTTTTTTTAACAAGAACACGCTCTTAAAATTTACTAAAATTTATAAGACTCCGGTGTGTATGCTCTGCACTTAGCTGTGGTTCGTCTGATCAGTCAAGCTGCATCAAAATCAACGCAAGTGACTAGAATAATTAGGATTCACTTTCCCAATTAACCACCACAAGAGAAAATCCAATGCCTTGATTAAACCGTAAAGGGTGGAAAAATACCCAAAGGAAGTGGGAGCTACTGGACAATGACCTAGAGGCACTGATCTCTGTTACATCCTAGCGGGTGTATTACGAACATAGTCTTAGAGAATCCATCCATCCCACACATTCCTTGCGGGTAGCCTTAGTAGTTACTACTTTTGGACATACTCCAACTACCCGTCGGGTATATCTGGAGTCCCCCTCGCCTAATTTAATTCACTCATTTTTTCACATTAATTTAAAACGTACCAAGATACAATTGCACAACATTCACTTCAGCACTTGCAAGCACTATTAATTATTTTCGGCTCCATTTAAGGCATTGGTCAACTGTTTATTTCTTTCAATCTATACATGATTGGGTTTCATATCGTGCTTATTTGTGATTATCTCATCATGTTATCTATTATTTACAATAGTTAAATCAAAACTCCTAAAATAATTACTCATTTAATACCATCATCATCTAAGTAACCAACCTTAGTAACTTGTAGGGTCTACCCCCCGTAGCTTCGTTAGGAGTTTTCCTAAACGGAGGAGTCAATAACAAGCTGACAGCCTTGACTCGAGACTTTCCCCAAGGACACACCGAGTGGCTTGAAGATTTCTGCCACATTCCCCCGTAGGTGTGTGAAAGGTGGCAACATGCTGCAAATTGTAGTAGAGTTTTGCAAGTTATTTTCTAAGGTGGAAGCTTCTTTTATTCTAAAGATAGCTTGTATTTTCCTGTTCCTTCTTATTTTGAGCGGACAGGGGAGTGTTCCCATGAGATTTTCCCCTATTTCCTTGATTTATTAAGTAACATTTTTTAATTCTTTTAGATTGTATATGGCAACTTTTGGCCTTGTTTCCAGGGCCCACAGTGGTTGAAGTTAGGATTAAGAGGGGATGATAGGATTTATAATCATTCCTTGTTCAAACTAGTCTATTAGATTATATTTTCCTAACTTTGGAGTCGTTTAGTTATTATTGGGTCCACTTGTCCTAATGGGGCCACCTGTACCAGTCAATAGATTGTAGGGAACACAGATAAAGGATAAATGCAACTGACTGTACCATCATGCATCAGGTTATGCACCTCTTAGACCAATCCCTAAAATTTAGGAGCCACTCGGAGTGCTGGAACCAGCCTCCTTTAGTTATTGGTAGTTGTGACTAGTTGAGTTAAGTTATGCTCTAGTTAAATTCAGTTAGATGTCCTCTAGTTTAGTCAGTTCCAGTATTGCATGGATACATGAGGGAAGGTGCCTATTCTAACCTATCACATTAGTTAGACTAGTTTTACTTATTATAACTGATTGAGAGACTGAATTAGACAACTAGAGTTGATCTAGTAACCTTCAATAGTGATTTAGAAACTTTTAGTTAGTCATGTAGTCAAATTGAGTTGGTGGATTTGAATCCTATCCACATGATTCAAATTCTCCTTTATGTAACAATGTTGTATACCAGTAGAATTAATGAAGGTTTTACTATATATATGCTGAGCAATACTTATTTGTTTCCTATGAAATTTGTCTTGTTTAGTGTGTATTATTCATTCCCTTACACTTCATAATAATACAATATAGTTGAACTCATATCCTAAAGATCCATGGAACAATAATTCAAACATGGTATCAGATCCTCCTTACGAAAGCCTCAAGTCTGTCCAATGTCCATTGTACACTAGAAGTAGTTGGGTTTTCACATAAGTCCTGCAAAGTGTGCATTTCTAACTCTGGATTCATTCATAAAAGTCTCTGCAGGCATGATGGACCTTGAGAAAGTGTATATGTCAATATGGAAGGATTAATTCTAACATAGTGCAAATTGTTTTTTGTGTTTTCATCATTTTCTTATAGGTTCTATGTAGCTTGATTGAATAAATTGGTTGATCAGAAGGAGAATTTATGGATTATCAAGATTTCTTACCCCGCATTCTAACACCCTTCAACTATGCTTATTGGAGGGAAGATAATATGGTCCCCTTGTGCAAGCTTGGAATGTACAGGATGACCATGGGCCGAGAGGCAGAACCACATTATCCTGCTAAGAAAAAAAATTATTGAACTGGTTGGATAAAGCCTTTGGCTTCCTTTGTGCTCACATATCCCTAGATATCCTCTTTCAGAGGGATTGAATACTCCCAAATAAGCTTGGGATAATCTCAAATTCTTATTTGGAAAGTAATATGAGCTTCAAGGACACACTTTCGAGAATGAGCTAACATCATTGCAGCCCAACAGTTTCGAGACCATCCGACAAATTTTTACTAATTCAAGTCTCTTGCATTACTATGTAAGCATTGTGGAATAGAGAGGAAGGATGATAAACTTCTTCTCTCAGTGCTCAACAAACTTGGTTTTGAGTATTCTTTCTTCGTCTTTACCTTCCATTCTGGAAGAGCTTCCATCCCCAATTGGAAGATTCCTTCACTTGATATCTTTGTTGAGTCTTAATACAAGAGAAGGATAAATTGGTCCAAATGGGAGTCCTCCAAACTTCCAAGAACCAAGTGATTATGATGTTAGACTCAACCAATGTGCAAGATAAAGGGAATCACAATGGGAAGGATCCTAAAGCATCTGATTCAAAACTGAAAGAGATTCAGAAGTGTTCCAAAGGAGCTTTGGACTCCAAGAAGAGGAAAAGGTTTGAAAATACTAAGTGTCCTTATTGTATGAGGGGTTTTCATCTTGAAAACTAGTGCATGAAGAAGCAGATCGACTAGCTGTCCACCCTCCTTGAGCCAAAAAACATTGTTATTCCACATGGAGAAAATAAGTCTAATGTTGAACCATAGACAGAAGATCATGAGAGATTCCATTCCTTGAAGGTATGTCTTACTCAGTAGAAATATTACTTGATTTATGTTGGAGAATCCAACGACATCGTCACTTCTGAGGAATCATTATCCACTCTTACTTTATCATAATTCCATAGCATTCACATGGGATATGACTCCAAAATTCCAACAGCAGGAAGAGATTCAGTTAAAATCCAACATGGTGAGTTCAACAATGTTCTCTATGTTCCATCCCTTGCATTTAATTTATTATTTGTTTATCAGATGACCCATACAAGCTCTCCTAAGAGAGTTACATTCGACTCTAACTCAGCTGAAATCACGGAAAAAGCTACTAGAAATATCATAACGAAAGGTATTTCAAATCATGCCACTAAGGCTTATGAGTTCTCACATTTTTTGCATGTCTATCCTCCTACAACTATATTGAATAATTCTAACAAAACCATTAATATATGGCATTAGATATTTCGACATCTCAATTTCAAATATCTCCGGCAAATCCACAATGATAAAATGGTTTAAGGTTTTCCTCTCATCCAAACTTCCAATGGAGTATGTCCTGGTTGCTTGGTAGGTAAACATCCAGAGAAGAGGTATGAATTTGGGAAGGCACATAAGGTTGACTCTATACTTGATTCGATAAATAGTGATGTGACAGGACCAATTCCCACAACATCAATTAACGGTTGCATTTATTTCCTCACTTTTATTGATGATTGTTCTAGGTTCAACTAGATATACTTCATGAAACATAAATCAAAAGATTTTCAAATTTTAAAAGTTTTTAAAACTATGATTGAGAATAGTTTCAAGAAAAATATCAAGTCCATAATATATGATAAGGGAGTTGAATACATTAAAACAAAGTTCCAACATTATTGTGAATTAGAGGGGATTCAAATGGAACACTCAGTTCCTTACACACCACATCAGAATGGTGTGGCTAAGAGGAAAAATAGATCATTGAAGGAGATGGAAACATGTCTTCTCCATGACAAGAATATTTCTCCTTATCTTTGGGCAGAAGATGTAAAATGTGCTTCATACTTACAGAATAGAGTGCTTCAAAAATAAGTGGTTGGGGACACTCCATTCGAAGCACGGCATGGGAATAAGCCCAATGTAACTCACTTGAGATTTTTTGGTTCCAAAGATTTGGCAGGAATACCCATTGATAAGAGAAAGGCCTTTCAATCCCAAAGTAGTGAATGCATTCTGCGGGGGTATGCAGAAGATGAAAAATCATACAAGTTGATGGAAGCTACAACTAGGAAATTCTCCATTGAGCACATTGTTCAGTTTGAAGAATACCAGTTGTGCGATCCACCACCATCCGAAGCACAAGAAGATATAACCACGATTCCACTAACTTTTGATGATAATGATTTGTTACATGTTTCATATTTAGATGAAGAGGATCAAGATCAACATGAGCTTGGTATTGAGGTTGAACCTCATGAGATTCTAGATCCATATCTAGAAATCATTCCAAACCAAATTCCTAAGCCTATATGGGCCCAAAATATCATTGTTGGAGCTGGGGATAGTGTTTGGAATATAGAAGACAGAAGGAGAGAAAGGTCCCAGTATCAGAATGAGCATTTTTCTCTCGCTCTCAGAGATTCACTCCCGACAGAGTGGTGAAACAAGGTTCTAGGAAAGTGCTATCTGATGATAGCAAATGATCACTGATTTGGCCCACAAAAGAATAAACTTGATCATTCCCTTCCTCTTATAGCAAGAATAAAAGCACACTACATCCATCAGTTCATAAGGACATTGAAAGGTTCACATGCACAACTTCAGGATGTTGCTGCATAGTGCTGCAAATTACAGCAGAGATTTTGCAAGTTATATTCTAAGGAGGAAGATTCTTTTCTTCTAAATATAGCTTATATTTTCCTGTTCCTGCTTATTTTGAGGGGGGAGGGTGGGTTCCCATGATATTTTCCCCTATTTCCTCGGTCAACTAAAAAGAATTTTTTAATTCTTTTAGATTGTATATGGGTGACTTTTGTCCTTTTTTCCAGGGCCCTTAGTTGTCCAAGTTAGGATTAAGGTGGGTGTTAGGATTTATAATCCTCCCTCATACAAAATGGTCTATTAAATTATATTTTCCTAACATAGGATTCATTTAGTTATTATTCGGTCCACTAGAACCATTGGGTCCACTTGGCCTGATGGGGCCACCTGTACTAGTCATAAGAGTGTGGGGAACACAGATAGAGTCTAACTACAATGACTTCAGGTTCATACATTACTTTATGCACCTCCTAGAGCAATCCCTACAATTTAGGAGCCACCGGGAGTGTCAGCACCAACCTCCTTTAGTTGTTGGTAGTCGGTGACTATTCAAGCTAATTTATGCTCTAGTTACATTCAGTTAGATATCCTCTAGTTCAGTTAGCACCAATATTGCATGGTTGCATGTGGGAAGGTGCCTATTATCACTTAATTCTCACCTACCACATCAATTATACTAGTTTAACTGATTATAACTGATTCAGAGACTAAATTATACAAATGGAGTTGATCTAGTGAACACTAATAGTGATTTAGACACTTCTAGTTAGCCATGCAAGCGTATTGAATTGGTGGATTCGAGTCATATCCACATGATTCTAATTCTCCTTTAAGTAACCCTATTGTATATTATTGGAATTAATGAAGTTTATACTATAATTATACTAAGCATTACTAATTTGTTTCCTGTGAAATTTGTCTTGTCCAGTGTGTGTTATTCATTCCTTTACATTGGATAATAATACAATATAATTGCAGTCATTTTGTGAAGATAAATGGCACAATAATTCAAACATGGTATCAAAGCCTCCTTGGGAAAGCCTCAAGTCTGTCCGATCTCCATTGTACACCAAAAGCAGTTGGGTTTCCACATAAGTCCCGCAAAGTGTGCATTGATAAATCTGGATTCTCTCAATGATGTATATGCGGGTGTCACAAACCCTGTGAAACTGTACATGTTGAGATGGAAGGCTTGATTCTTACATAGTGCGATTTTTGTGTGTGTTTATAGTGTTTTCTTATAGGTGCTGTGTAGCTTAGTTGAATAAATTGACTAATCAAAAGGAGAATTGATGGATTCTCAAGATTTCTTACCACGCATCGTAACACCCTTCAACTATGTTGATTGGAGGGAAGATATCCAGGTATCCTTATGCAAGCTTGGCCTGTAGAGGATTACCATGGCCCAAGAGACAAAATCACATCATCCTAATAAGAAAAACAAGTTCTTAAACTGGTTGGATGAATCCTTTGGATTCCTTTTTGCTCACATATCCAATGATATCCTCTTTCATCTTGAGAGATTGAAGAATCCAAAAGAATCTTTGGAGAAGCTTGAATTATTGTTAGGCAAGAAAGATGGCCTTTGGGGACACATTCTGGATAAAGATCTAATATCATTGTAGCCCAGCAGTTTCGAGACCATCCAACAATTTTTAACTAAATTCAATTCTCTTGCACTACAATGTAAGCAGTGTGGAATAGAGAGGAAGGATGCACAACTTGCACTCTCAGTGCTCAACAAACTTGGTTATGAGTATTTTGTCTTTGTCTCTACCTTCCATTCTGGAAGAGCTTCCATCCCTAATTGGAATATGCCTTCACTTGATAGCTTTGTTGATTCTTTAATACAGGAGCATGACAAATTGGTCCAAATGGGAGTACTCCAAAATTCCAAGAACAAAGCTCTCCTAATTTCAGACTCTACCAATTCATAATATAAAGGGAAGCACAAGGGGAAGGATCCTAAAGCATCTGAATTGAAACCAAAAGAGAGTCAAAAGTCTTCTGAAGGAGCCTCAGGAACTGAAAACAATATTTTTTTTTAAAATACTATGTCCTTATTGTATGAGGGGTTTTCATCCTGAAAAAACATTGCATGAAGAAGTGGATCGACCATCTTTCTCCCATCCTTAAAATGAACAACATTGTTCTTCCAAATGGAGCAAATAATTCTGATGCTGGACTACAGAGAGAAGATGATGAGCTATGCCATGCCTTGAAGGCGTTTCTTACTCATTCCAAAGAGGACTTGATTGATTCTCAATAATACAACCACATGGTTTCTTCCAAGGAATTCTTCTCCACTCTTACTCTATCAAAAGGCCCTAGAATTCACATGGGAGATGACTCCCAAATTCTAGTAGTAGGAAGAGGTTCAGTTAAAATCCATCATGGTGAGTTTAAAAATGTTCTCTATGTGCTCTCCCTCATAGCTAATTTGTTTTACGTTTATTAGAAGACCCATACAGGCTCTCCCAAGAGAGTTACATTCGACTCTGACTCAGTTGAAATCACCGAAAATGATACTTGAAAGCTCATAGAGAAAGGTATTGTGAATCATGCCACTAAGGCTTATGAGTTCTCACATTTTTCGCATGTCTCTCCTCCTAAAATTCTATTAACTCATGCTAACAACACAAGTAAGATATGGCATGAGATATTTGGGCATCTCAATTTCAAATATGTCTAGAAGATCCACACTGATAAAATGCTTGAATTTTTGTCTCTCATCCAAACTTTTGATGGAGTATGTCTTGGTTGCTTGGTAGGTAAGAATCCAGAGAAGAGGTAACAAGTTGGGAAGGCACATTAGGGCTTCCTATATACTTGATTTGATAAATAGTGATGTGGCAAGGCTCATTCCCACAACATCAATTAATGGTTTCAGGTATTTCATTACTTTTATTTATGATTGTTCTAGGTTCTACTGGATATACTTCATGAAATAGAAATCAGAAGTTTTTCAAATTTTTAAAGTTTTAAAGCTATGGATGAGAATAGTTTCAGGAAAAAGATCAAGTCCATAAGATTTGATAAGGGAGTTGAATACGTTAAAAGAGAGTTCCATAATTATTGTGAATCAGAGGGGATTCGAATGGAACACGTAGTTCCATACACTCCACAATAGAATGGTGTGGCTAAGAGGAAAAATATATCACTAAGGAGAGGGAAACATGTCTTCTCCATGCCAAGAATATTCCTCCTTCTCTTTGGAAGAGGATGTAAATTGTTCTTCATACTTACAAAATAGAGTTCCTCACAAATCAGGGGTTGGGGCCACTCCATTCAAAGAACTACATGGGCATAAGCCCAATGTCTGTCACTTGAGAGTTTTTGGTTCCAAAGCTTGGGACAGAATACCCATTGATAATAGAAAGGCCTTCCGAGCCTAGAGTAGCAAATGAATTTTGTTGGGATATGCAGAAGATGCAAAAGTATACTAGTTGATGGAGGTTTCAACTAGGAAATGCTTCATTGAGCGTAGTTTTCATTTAGAAGAAGATCAGTTGTGTGATCCACCACCATCCGAAGCACAAGAAGGTATAACCACTCTTTCACTACCTTTTAATGATGATGATTTGTTACATGCTTCATATTCAGATGAAGAGCGTAAAGATCAACATGATCTTTGTATTGAGGCCGAACCTCATGAGATTCTAGATCCAAATACATCAACCATTCCAAACCAAAGGCCTAAGCCTATATGGGCCCAAAATCTCATTGTTACAGTTGGGGATGGTGTTGGGAATCCAGAAAATAGAAGGAGTACAAGGTCCCATTATCATAATGAGCATGTTTCTCTCACTCTCAGATATTTTCTCCCTACAGAGTGGTGCAACAAGGTTTGAGGAAAGTTCTATCTGATGATATCGAATGATCAGTCATTTGGCCCACATAATAAGAAACTTGATAATTCCCTTCATCTTCTAGCAAGAGGAAACACACACTACATCCATCATTTCATAAGGACATTGAGCGGTTCACATGCACAGCTTCAGGATGTTGCTGTACAGAAGAACCATGATGTCGCATAGTGCTGCAAATTGTAGCAAATTTTTTGCAAGTTATTTTCTCAGGAGGAAGCTTCTTTTCTTCTAAAGATAGCTTGTATTTTCTTGTTCCTTCTTATTTTGAGGGGGGGGGGGGGTTTCCCATGAGGTTTTCCCCTATTTCCTTGATTTATTAAGAAGCATTTTTAAAGTATTTTAGATTGTATATGGGTGACTTTTGGCCTTGTTGCGAGGGCCCGTAGTTATCTAAGTTAGGATTAAGGGAGGGTGTTGGATTTATAATCCCCCTTGTCTAAATTGGTCTATTAGATTATATTTTCCTAAATTAGGAGTCATTTAGTTATTATTGGGTCCACTAGTACCATTGGGTCAACTTGGCCTAATGGGGCCACATGTATGAGTCACTAGAGTGTGGGGAACAAAAATGGAGGCTAACTGCAATTGACTGCACCTTCAGGCATAATTTTATGTGCCTCCTAGACCAATCCCTATAATTTAGAAGCTACTGGGAGTGTCTGCACCAGCCTCCTTTAGTTTTTGGTATTGGGTGATTAGTCAAGATAAGTTATGCTCCAGTTACATTCAGTTATATGTCCTCCAGTTTAGATAGCACCAGTCTTGCATGGCTGCATGTGGGAAGGCACCTATTCTCACCTACTTCTCACCTACCACATCAGTTAGAATAGTTTAACTAAATATTACTAATTGAGAGACTAAATTAGACAACTAGAGTTGATCTAGTGAACTCTGATAATGATTTAGACACTTCTAGTTAGCCATGCAGTCAGATTGAGTTGGTGGATTCAAATCCTATCCACATGATTTGAATTCTCCTTTATGTAAAATCTTTGTATACTACTAGAATTAATGAATTTTATACTATAACTATACTGAGAAATACTTATATGTTTCCTATGAAATTTGTCTTGTTTGGTGTGTGGTATTCGTTCCTTTACACTACATAATAATACAATCTAATTGCACTCATTTCCTGAAGATCAATGGCACAATAATTCAAACAGAAGATAACCAAATGAGCACACGAACATGCATATAAAGAACTTCAGGAGCCCCACATCAGTCAACTCTTAAGTCACCTCAAGGTCCCCTCGGACCTTGTCCAGCATCTCTTGGTAACCGCACTCTCTCCACTCTACATCGATCTCTATATGGAAAAACCAACAAGCCAAACTAATTAATTACCCACAGTGGGTTCACTAGAAAGGAAATAGCATCTAATCCATTCATATTGGGGTTTTGAATACTCCAGTGGGTTCACTAGAAAGGAAATATCATATAATCCATTCATATTGGGGGTTTGAATACTCCTGAAAACCTCAAAAATATGTTGTCTTGTATTAAGCCGTTGGGGGGGGGTAATTTGGCGTAGTAATATAAATATTG
>LPNX010824798.1:0-20382 GCA_001517045.1 Pseudotsuga menziesii | reverse complement strand
AACTGTGAATTGTTTTATTGATTGTGAGTTGTTTTATAATGTGTTTGCATGCTCCCTTACACAGCTGTAATATCATTTTGTGGTCTCTTCCAGATTGTTAGGTTGCAATTCACTTATTCCGGAGCTTGGCTCTTAGCTCTCGATACCAACGGTAAACATAAGCTATGGAAATGGACAGGTGATAATTGCGTGGTGAGTTTTCCAAATGGGCAATTCATACGATTTGTTTCATGCAGTTATGGCAATGCTTTTAAGCTGAATAATTGATATAGAACTTCCTCTACAGGCAACACTAAGATTTCCACCGCATTTGTGGACACCAGCTCTTGGCTATGATATGAGAAATCACACGACTGACAGAAGTCCAGGTGAAATTAATCACTGCATGGCTCTGACAAATAATGATTCATATTTAGCGTCTTGTTCTGGTGGTAAAACGTGCTTCTTTAACCTAAAAACATTTGAGGTGAGACATTCTTTTCTTAATCAAAGGTTTGTTTAGATTTATTTATTTCTTTCTTAACTGCTGCTACCGTTATGTCCTTTATATATATTATGCGTGTGTTTTCCTGACACTCATCAAACTCATCTGAGTTTGAGTTTTAATATTATATATATTATGCGTGTGTTTTCCTGACACTCATCAAACTCATCTGAGTTTGAGTTTTAATAGAGAGAACTAGATGGTAATTTAAGAATTTATGTATATGATCATTAAATAAAATCATATTAATGCGGATGATGTTAACGTTAGCTTCACCTCTAGCAGCAACATTTCTAGCTTTCTACCCTAAAGACAGTAACTTAATCGCTATGGGAATGGAGGATGGAACAGTTCTAATTTTTAATTGGGGAACTAATAAGGTGATGTGAATTTAAGTTCTTCTTTGTAGTTTTCAAATATGTTTGCCCTTATTGTTGTTGTTAGAATGTTGTAGAATATGTTTTATTACAGATGAGAGCAAAATTGAAAGGGCATGAGAGCAGAATAACTGGCCTGGCATTTTCTGAAAATTTAAATGTGTTGGTGTCCTCTGGAATGGATGCACAGGTACATATTCTAATCTTTATGAAATTACCTAGATCGTCTGATTCATCATTTAAAATAAAATAAAATTTAATACTGAAACCAATGTTATGCTCTAGCTATGTGTATGGAGAATCGATACATGGAAGAAGCAGAAATCAGAAAGCGTGCATTCAAAGAAAGAAATATCGCCATCATTCCTTGGAAATACTACAGTTCAATTTCATATAGACCAGGTTCACTTGTTAGTTGTGCAAGACAACCAAGTTGCTATTTATGATGCTTGCCAATTGGAACGTCTATGCCAGGTAAGATGGTACACTAACATATGTATTGAACAAATAACTTTTACTGCGCTATTGTGATGCTATGGCTTGCTGTGGCTTTTAGCCTTTCAAATTATGGTAGTTTTTTTAACACAGGTAAAGGTAACTCTCTTCGTTAGAATTGAGGAATAGACAATGACTTAAAATATTTGCATTGCAGTGGTCTCCTAAGTATTTATTGAGTGCACCTATTTCGGGTGCCACATACTCATGTGACTGCTCACTCGTCTACGCCAGTTTCTGTGATGGTTCAATTTGTGTGCTTGATGCTAATGTCCTAAAGCCATGCCCCCGGTTTGCCTTTTCTACATTTATGCCAGGCGTAACGAGGTATGGTCTTTCTTCCTGCTTAGCAAATGGTAATATACGTGTGAGTTAGGACAACTTCCTTCAAATGAATCGATAATGATATTGTGATTTAATCCAACATAATGAAAATGTTCTTTGGATTGCATGTGCAGTGGTAATAGATATCCACTTGTGATAGCTGCAAATCCACGTGAGCCTAATCGGCTTGCTATAAGATTGACGGATGGGAGTGTTCATGTGATTGAGCCAGCTGAGTCTGAAGGAAAATGGGGTGTTGGACCATCTGAGAATAGAGTATCTAGTTGAAATGATGCAATTAACAGAAAATAAATCATAAATTTCCTCCAATGTAGCATAGAAATGGAGGACAAGAGTCTTAAACAGTTAATTGTCTATTTTTATTTCACAACAATTTATTTACAAGTATGAGGTCAACAATTCTATTGTCTTGTGAGGACATTTTTATGTAGCTTTAATCATCTTTTAGCATGGATCCTATTGTGCTTAATTAGAATATGCTCAAATATCAACATTTATGTAAAAAAGTATTTATGGTTTGGTATTCATGATAGATTTTTTTTTAAATGTTATATTGTGGCATTTATGATAGACATTTTTAAAATGTTATATTTTGGCATTCATGATAGATCTATTCATACATGCTTATTATGTTCCCATTTAATCATCCCTTGCTTTCAAGCTTTTATTTATGGGTAAGGTTGTGTATATTGACTTTAAATATTCAATTAAAATATAGAAAAAAATAACATCCATAGATGTACCTAATATGTTATGTTTTGGCATTGATGATAGATGTATTTACCTAATATTTTTCCCTATCAATTAAGGTTACTTAATTTTCATTGAAAGTTGTGTCACATGTCCAAGTTATATATAATTTTTTATTAAAAAATATTTATATGATTATTTAAAAAATATAGATTTTAGAAAAATAACAACTAGAGAAGATTTTATTATGCATTGTTTGTTGTTTTTATCATTTATATATTCTGTTTGAAGTTATAAATGTGGATGATGGAATTCTAAACATTGTTATATGATATGATATGATATGTTATGTTTCAAATTTTAGATATATTTCAAGTTCTCTTTGATGAATAATGAATGTATAAGTTTGGTTTTTTAATTCAAAATGCATGTTTTTGAATTTATGAGATGTTTACTCTCATATTTAAGCCTTACTTGATTTTTTTTGTTATGTAATTTTTCCATATTCTATGTTAATCATATTTGTTATGTAATTTTTCCATATTGTATCTTAATCATAATCTAATTAGTACTTGAATCTTGCTACTATGATTTCACGTTCCTCGATCCTCACAATTCTCTCATATGCCTTCAATGTACCATAGAGTTCCTTATATAGCTTTTCAAAGGAGTAAACTTCTGGACTCGACTATTTCAAGATCCTCGATCCTGGACTCTTTAGAAACTTCCCGAATCGACTATTTTTGCGCCAAGCAATACAAAGAATCAAAGACAATTTAAATGGATATGGGTCCTCTACCTCAATAACGTGTGTTTCTTTCCATGACTTGCGTGGACCTCTTCTTCATAGTTCCCTTCATTCTTGTCACCTTCGGATACAACCCATTTTTACTCCACACAACATAACTACTTCCTTAGCACATGGTCAACTACTTCCTGTCTTTGTCTTCATGTGCAAATTCTTATACATTGCAACAAGAATTATAATGAATGGCCTCCATTCTTCCTATGACACGAGTTTCTTCTCATGTAGGGATTTTCAATCTCTTCATAGGTTCTTTTGTATGCCATGGATATCCTTTGTGCATGGGATAGGGCCCACTTTTTTCTCAACACTTCTATGCTTCTCACTATCATCCCATAGGTTGCTTCACAAGCTTAAATGGCATGTTCCCTCTATTCATGGGCTCAAATTTCATGGAACCTTTTAACAAGATCTCCTCTTTGCTTACATGCTAGGCTTCAACCTTCATTGTTTACGAGAGAGATCGTTCACAATATTCTCCTTTGATATCATCACAACTAACAACATTGTCATTGAGGATGAATCTATAAACAATGGCTATGCATTTTTTTATTACCACCAAACAAGCCTATGTCGAGAACTTTCTAAACATATTTTGGATCCTTAATACATATCTATATTATTACTTAAAAATTGGGAATAAAAAAAAATGACCTAGCAACATTGTACGACATCCCTAAAGATGGCATGGGATTAACAAGAGACAAAACGCACCAGTTGCCTACCATGCTTTTTGGAACCACTTAGATTCAGATTGCCTTACAAGAATAGGGTAACAAGAATAGGGTAAGACAACATTCACATGTCCTTGGTTTACTTATGCATATAAGGTATTACCATTTAGTCTATGTAACACATAGACCACATTTCAAAGGGTAGCACTTAATATTTTATGTGATCTTTTGCATGCTTGTAATGGAATACACATGGATAATTTTATTGTTATTGGTGATTCTTTTGAGGAGGAATTAACTAATATTTAAAAGGGTTTGCAGAGATGTAGGGACACAAACCTTTACTCAAGTCATTAGTTTTTTTGTTATGATTGTGACTAACAGGATTTCTGGAGGAATCAAAGTAGATCGAGCTAAGATTGAAGTAATTGTGAAAATTTCACCCCCAAATAACTAAAAGGGAGTTATTGGAATATTATAGAAAACGTTACCATGATAGCCCTTCCATTGTTTAAATTATTGAAAAATAATTTTATTTATGTTGGAATGATGAGTGGCAATAAGAGTTTGACATACTAAAGGAAAATATTTTTTTAGCACATGTCTTGAGAGGAATAGACTAGAGGATTTCCTTCCATATTTATACTCATGCCTCAAATTCTTCTACAGGAGATTGGGACAAAATGAAGATTTCTTAACCCATGCTAGTTATTTCAAAGTAAAAATTTATCTCGATTATAATTATATTACATAGTGATAGTGAAAGAATTTCTAGCAATATTTTATGCAATCAATAAATTAAGGCGCTACATCACATGATATGAGGTATTTGTGCATATCGACCATTCTTCCATTAGGTACCTTATGAAAATATCCATGACCAATGGGAGGATCGCTACGTGTTTTTTGCTAATATAGGAATTAGACATCACCATAGTGGAAAGACACGGGAACAAAATCAAGTAGCTAACTTTTTATCCACATTAAATGATGAATGTAAGACAGATCCTAATGATGAGAGTTTTCTGAATGATAATTTATTTATTATTTTGGTTAAATCACCTTGTTTAACATATATGGATAACTAAATAATTTCACGGAAAATACCACCCCACTTTCCGCTAAACAAGAAGATGAATGTTATTCAATGAAGTGGTCCATAATCGTGGATCAAGAGATATATTTTCTACACATGTTATGATATGACTAGTTGCAGGTGTGTGAGAGAAGATTAGGTATAGAACATTCTGAGAGCCTGTCACGATGACCCCAATGGAGGGTACTTTGCAGCTAAAATAACAACTCAAAAAATCCTCTAGTCATTTTATTATTTTCCAAACATATTTAAAGATGTGAAATAGAATGTTTGGTGGTGTGATGACTATCACAGGATATGTCTCCTAGTTCCGACATATGATGTGCCACTTCAGCCACAAGTCCTTATTGATCCTTTTGAGAAATGGGATTGGGAATTTGTGGGACCTATTTAAAGATGCAAAATAGAATGTTTGGTCGTGTGACGACTATCATAGGATATGTCTCCTAGTTCCGACATATGATGTGCCACTTCAACTACAAGTCCTTATTGAGCCTTTCTTTTATTCTTTATTTTTCCCTCTCGTTCTTGCTGTGATACCACTTGAAGGAGACAAAGACTTCTAAACCCACATCATTCGCATTTTAACCCACAATGATTACTGAGTTGAATAATCAACCAATGCAGAATAATTCCATATTGAAATATAAAATAATATTAAAGATGAATGATGATAAAAGATTACAAAGTGGGTACCATATATATATATATATATATATATTAATTGTAGATGCACTTTGTATACTATCCATGAAAGGATGTGTCATTTTAGAATAGCTTACTAATAACCATTTATTAATTATTAATTATTAATATGAGTATATATTAATATTAATAATTAATATTGATATTTAATATATATATATATATATATATATATTATTTGTTTTTATTATTTAAGTTTGTTACATTGCCTTCCAGTTCAAGACGCTTTGTCCTCAAAGCATATTTTATAAAACTAGTTTATAATTTAAATATCGATGGGTTATTTCGTAAAACCATGGCCTATTTTGCTTTGTTTTTTAACTTTTCCCCTTTTATTTCTTTGTTGATAATTTTTTATTTTTTTTATTTTTTATTCTTCACTTTTCTCTCTCGTTCTTGCTTCATATTTCGACTCAAATTGATACTTCTTCAATGAAATTCAAAGGCCAAAGGCCAATTTTTGGTCAAAAACGAATTTTTACGAGAGAAACTTTCAATATTGATGGCTAAAAGTCATTGTGAGGTCAAGGACCTAAATTCAAGGAAACCTTGAACATGTTTTTTAACTTTTCTATTGTGCTTAATTAGAATATGTTCAAATATCAACATTTATGTAAAAAAGTATTCATGTTTTGGTATTCATGATAGAATTTTTTAAAATGTTATATTTTGGCATTCATGATAGACTTTTTTAAAATGTTATATTTTGGCATTCATGATACACTCTTTTAAAATGTTATATTTTGGCATTCAAGATAGATCTATTCATACCTACTTATTATGTTCCCATTTAATCATTCCTTGCTTTGATGTTTTTCTTTAGGAGTTATGTTGTGTATATTGAACTTAAATATTCAATTAAAATATGGAAAAAAATAACATCCATAGATGTACCTAATATGTTATGTTTTGGTATTGATGATAGATGTATGTACCTCATATATTTCTCTATGAATTAAAGTTACTTAATTTTCATTCAAATTTGTCTCAAGTCCAAGTTATATATAATTTTTTCATAAAAAATATTTATATGATTATTTTAAAAATATAGATTTTAGAAAAATAACAACTAGGGAAGATTTTACTATGCATTGTTTGTTGTTTTTATTATTTATATATTTTCTTTCAAGTTATAAATGTGGATGATGGAATTCTAAACATTGTTATATGATATGATATGATATGTTTCAAATTTTAGATATATTTCAAGTTCTTTTTGATGAATAATAAATGTATAAGTTTAGTTTTTTAATTAAAAATGCATGTTTTTGAATTTATAAGATGTCTACTCTCATATTTTAGCCTTACTTGATTTTTTTTGTTATGTAGTTTTTCCATATTGTATCTTAATCATAATCTAATTAGTACTTGAATCTTGCTACTATGATTTCACGTTTCTCAATCCTCAATTCTTTAGAAACTTCTGTACGCGACTATTTCATGATCCTCGATCCTGGATTCTTTAGAAACTTCGGCGACTCAACTACTTTTGCGCCAAGAATACAAAGAATCCAAGGAAACTTAAATGTATATGGGTTCTCTACCTCAATAACAAGTGCTTCTTTCCATGACTTGGGTGGACCTTTTCTTCAGAATTCCCTTCAGTCTTGTCACCTTGCGATACAACCCATTTTTACTTCAGACAACAAAACTACTTCCTTAGCACATGGTCAACTACTTCCTCTCTTTGTCTTCATGTGAAAATTCTTATACATTGCAACAAGAATTATAACGAATGGCCTCCATTCTTCCTATGGCATGAGTTTCTTCTCATCCAGGGATTTTCAATCTCTTCATAGGTTCTTTTGTATGCCATGGCGATCCTTTGTGCATGGCATAGGGCCCAGTTTCTTCTCAATATTTCTATACTTCTCACTATCATCCCATAGGGTGCTTCGCAAGCTTAAATGTCATGTTCCCTCTATTGATGGGCTCAAATTTCATGGAACCTTTTAATGAGATCTGCTACTATGATTTCACGTTCCTCGATCCTCACAATTCTCTCATATGCCTTCAATGTACCATAGAGTTCCTTATATAGCTTTTCAAAGGAGTAAACTTTTGGACTCAACTATTTCACGATCCTAGATACTGGATTATTTAGAAACATCCCGACTTGAGTATTTTTGCACCAAGCAATACAAAGAATCAAAGACAATTTAAATGGATATGGGTCCTCTACCTCAATAGCAAGTGTTTCTTTCCATGACTTGGGTGGAACTCTTCTTCAGAGTTCCCTTCATTCTTGTCACCTTCGGATACAACCCATTTTTACTGCACACAACATAACTACTTCCTTAGCACATGGTCAACTACTTCCTGTCTTTGTCTTCATGTGCAAATTCTTATAAATTGCAACAAGAATTATAATGAATGGCCTCCATTCTTCCTATGACACGAGTTTCTTCTCATGTAGGGATTTTCAATCTCTTCATAGGTTCTTTTGTATGCCATGGCTATCCTTTGTGCATGGGATAGGGCCCACTTTTTCCTCAACACTTCTATGCTTCTCACTATCATCCAATAGGTTGCTTCACAAGCTTAAATGGCATGTTCCCTCTATTCATGGGCTCAAATTTCTTGGAACCTTTTAACAAGATCTCCTCTTTGCTTACATGCTAGGCTTCAACCTTCATTGTTTACCACAGAGATTGTTCACAATATTCTCCTTTGATATCATCACAACTAACACCATTGTCATTGAGGATGAATCTATAAACAACGGCTGTGCATTTTTTTATTACCACCAAACAAGCCTATGTTGAGAACTTTCTAAACATATTTTGGATCCTTACTACATATCTATATTATTACTTAAAAAATGGGAATTAAAATAAATGACCTAGCAACATTGGAGGACATCCCTAAAGATGGCATGGGATAAACAAGAGACAAAACGCATCAGTTTCCTACCATGCTTTTTGGAACCACTTAGATTCAGATTTCCTTACAAGAATAGGGTAAGACAACATTCACATGTCCTTGGGTTGCTTATGCATATAAGGTATTACCATTTAGTCTATGTAACACATAGACCACATTTCAAAGGGTAGTACTTAATATTTTATGTCATCTTTTGCATGCTTGTAATGGAATATACATGGATAATTTTATTGTTACTAGTGATTATTTTGAGGAGGAATTAACTAATCTTCAAAAGGGTTTGCAGAGATGTAGGGACACAAACCTTTACTCAAGTCATTAGATTTTTTTTATGATTGTGATTGATGAGATTTCTGGAGGAATCAAAGTAGATTGAGCTAAGATTGAAGTAATTGTGAAAATTTCACCCCAAATAACCAAAGGGAGTTAGAATTTTTTTTGGAAATGTAGGGTGTTATTGGAATCTTATAGAAGACATTAACACAATAGCCCTTCCATTGTTTAAATTATTGAAAAATAATTTTATTTATGTTGGAATGATGAGTGGCAATAAGAGTTTGACATACTAAAGGAAAATATTCTTTTAGCACATGTCTTGAGAGGAATATACTAGAGGATTCCCTTCAATATTTATACTCATGCCTCAAACTCTTCTACAGAAGGAGAAGTATCGGGACAAAATGAATGTTTCTTAACCCATGCTATTTATTTCATAGTAAAATTTATCTCAAGTAGAATTATATTACATAGTGACACAGAAGGAATTTCTAGCAATATTTTATGCAATCAATAAATTAAGGCGCTACATCACATGATATGAGGTATTTGTGCATATCGACCATTCTTCCATTAGGTACCTTGCGAAAATATCCATCACC
Source organism: Pseudotsuga menziesii (assembly GCA_001517045.1). Lineage (NCBI taxonomy): Eukaryota > Viridiplantae > Streptophyta > Pinopsida > Pinales > Pinaceae > Pseudotsuga > Pseudotsuga menziesii. The sequence continues at coordinate 10,950 of LPNX010824798.1, read as the reverse complement.
AATGGGAGGATCGCTAGGTATTTTTTTCTAATACAGGAATTACACATCACCATAGTGGAAAGACATGGGAACAAAATCAAGTAGCTGACTTTTTATCCAGATTAAATGTTGTATGTAATACATATACTAATGATGAGAGTTTTCTGAATGATAATTTATTTATTATTTCGGTTAAATCACCTTGTTTAGCATATGTGGATAACTAAATAATTTCACGGAAAATACCACCCCTCTTTTCACCAAACGGGAAGATGAAAGTTATTCAATGAAGTGGTCCATAATATTAGATCAAGAGATATATTCTCTACACATGTTTTGATATGATTAGTTGCATGTGTGTGAGAGAAGATTAAGTGTAGTACATTCGGAGAGCCTGTCACGATGATCCTAATGGAGGGTACTTTGCAGGAAAAATAACAAATCAAAAAATCCTCTAGTCATGCTATTATTTTCCAAACATATTTAAAGATGCAAAATAGAATGTTTGGTGGTGTGACGACTATCAAAGGATATGTCGCCTAGTTCCAACATATAATATGCCACTTCAGCCACAAGTCCTTATTGATCCTTTTGAGAAATGGTATTCAAAATTTGTGGGACCTATTAATCCTATAACCATTGGTAAGAAGTATATTTTGGTTAGTGCATGGAGGAGAAATAAGTACCTAGGGATATGGAAATGATAGTAGCATATTTTCTATTTGCCGGTATTTTTGTTCGATTTGAGGTACCTAGGGAGATTATTACTGACCAAGGTTTCCATTTTACATCTAATATTATGCACTAAATCACTTGGAAGTATCACATTCTCCATGAAAATTCAAATGCATATCACCCAGAAGTTAAGGGAAAGTTGAATCGGTGAATCCTTGGAAGAAATGTTGACAAGGACTATAAAGTTGAATAAGAAATAGTGGTCAGATAGAATCCCAACTTCCTTATGGGCTTATATAATTACATGGAGAAATATTATTGGTTTTCACCATAAAACTGATATACAGAAGGCAATTCCTTTTATCGATATAAATTAAGATCAAAACCTTTAAAAGGCCAGAAATAGTGAGCAGAAAGGATTTTTTGGGCTATAGCCATCCCAGATAAATGATCGCCACATGATTTGGAGTGGCAATCATTCCACACTTGTTCGCTTCCTCATGGATGAGGCATCACCGAAGAATGGTATCGATCCCACGTCTATACAAAGTGTCATTCAAGATGAGGTAGTATTTTGCGTGGTGACGGATATGGCGGCGATCGTCACGGGATAGATTTGGATGAAATATTTGTGTTTGGAGATAAATGAGCAAATATCCATACCATGGGTTAGTAGTGCTTATAAGTAACAGGAACTCATCTGGAAATGAATCACTGGGCTCAAATTCCATCGAAGCATAGGGAATATCACACATGAGCTGAGCAAAGACCAAGGATTTCTTTGATGTGGCTTTGGAAAATTCCAGATCAAACTCTTGTAGTATGACTATCCATTGGGAGTACTTGCCACCGAGCACCTGATGAGTCAGAATGTAATACATAGGGTTCTGGTCTGCCAATACAGTGGTTGTGTGGAGAAAAATGTAGGGACAAAATTTTTGAACAGCAATGACCGTGGCCAATGCTAATTTCTCCACACGTGAATATCAGGTTTCAAAATCAATCAGATTCTTACTACCATAGTAAATCATGTACTCCTGACCGTCGATATTTTCCTGCACCAAGACCATAGCAATGGTAGTAGTGGAGGTAGCAATATATAAGAGAAAAACCTTTGAATAATCTAGGGGGTCTATCATGGGTGAATGAGTCAAAGCGTGTTTGAGATTATCAAAGGCTCACTTGGCTTGGTCATCCCAATAGAACAGAGTGTCCTTCTTAAGGAGACGCATATAACCGTGGGTTTTCTCTGCAAAATTGCACACAAAATGGCAGAGAAAGTTTACCTTCCCTTGCAAACTTTGGAGTTCTAGAAGGTTGGTTAGGGCTGGTAGAGCTAAAATAGAGGCAATTTTCAATGGATCTATCTGGATGCCATCCTTAGAAACCACAAAACCTAACAGGTGTCCTGTCTCAACGCAGAAAACACATTTATGCATATTGATCCATATATTATAATGACGACATCTTAGGAAAATGTCTCTAACATGACCAAGGTGCTCCTCTTGTCACTATGAATGAGCAGGGAGGTCCTCAAGGTACGGTTCAACAATATGTTTTATATCGTGAAACACATAGGACATAACATGCTCGAAAGTGGCTCCAACATTTTTTAAACCAAATGGTAACTTCCTATATGCAAAGTTTCCCCATGGGAAAATGAATGTTGTCTTGTGCTTGTCGATGGGTAAAATCTCAATCTGATTATAACCAGAAAACCCATCAATGAATGAGAAGATGACACTTCCGCCACAGTTGTCGATAATATGGTCGATATGCAGAGTAGGAAAGTTGTCTTTGGGACAAACTTTGTTCAAATCTCTAAAATCGATAGAGACTCTATTGGTGCCCTGCTTTTTATTGACAACGACGACGTTCAATATCCATTCTGTGAGGGGTATGGGGTAAATAAACCCAGATTTGAGAAGTTTATCTATTTCAGCTTTAATAGCCGTGTCCTTCCGTGGATGGACTTGCCTTAGTTTTTGCCTGACAGGTTTAGCAGTGGGATAGGTTTTTAGATGAAGTTCATCAGTGTGATCATCGAACAGGGTTTCAATAATGTTGTACATTTCTTCATGCAGACTCAACGAGGTGGACCCAACAATTTCTTTGCCCTTTGGATCATAGTCAAATGATGCAATCATATTTACTTTCGCTGTGTCTGTGTTAGGAGGAGTAGATGAAAAAAACCCCATAAGGGATGAATCCTTCAACATGCCTACCCCAATCGACTGGTAAGAAGGAGGGGACCGGCCTAGCATAGGAATGTTATTAGCCATAGAGGTAGTAACATCCGACGTATAGAAATCGAGCTCGTCAATGGTGACAATTATCCCTAGATGTGGAAATTGGATAGTTCAAAAAATTGTCAAAGCGTCAACAGTCATGGCGTAAAACCGATTTCTTCCTAGAAGGAGATTGTAATCTAACGGGACGTTTACTACTTCTACTTGAATAGAAATAGTTTTTCCCCCAAGCTCAACTGAAAGAGATGATATCAGACCATGGGGATAGAAACCTCATCCATCAAAGGCTTTCAGAGTCGTAGGTGGTGTTACAAACTCGGGAGAGCCAATAGGTTTCTAACAAGACAGGGACAAACTGAAGTTGAAGCTTCTTCGTCTAAGACAGTTCTAAAGACATTCTTTATGACTACTTTCATGATGATTTGGAAAGCGAGTTTGTGAGGTATTCTAGACTTATAGTTCTCGACATTGAAATGAATCAAATTAGTATTGTACGGGTCTAAATCTCCTAACGCAGTTAATAGGTTTTTGCCTTGTGTAGGACAACTTTGGGGTACTTCCAAGGTAGACATTGGACATGGTGCCTGAGCGAGATCTTCAACTACATTATAAAATTGAGCAGCTCAGGCATTAGGGTTAAAACCAGCCTTCCTAAGAGTACTCTTGGGTGGATGCGAAATCATGTTGAGAGTAGGCTTCTCGATGGTTAGGGGGACAGTAGACGAGGATTCGGGAGAACCAGTAGAGGGATCTTTTCTTGAAGAATAATTGTCTTCTTTCTTGTCTATGGGTTTTTCGTAACTCTCACTTCGAGTTTGTAAACTAATAGTATTCGAGGACATCCTGCAAATTTCCCCTGAAGAACTAGAGTTTCCTTGATTAGACATGTGGTCTATCAGTTTTTGTTGAGAGGGAAAAGGATCCGTGAGAACTGCAGGTGGGGGATTAGTTTTCAAAAATTGCGTGATTTCATCTCAACGAGGACACTCTTTTGTGAAATGGTCACCTCCGCATAGCATAGATGGATTTTTTTCTTTTATTTTAACTTTATCATTATCATTGGTGGTTGGTTTTGGATTCTCCTGTTGGTTTCCAAGTTTTTTGTTTTTAGCTTTACCTTTCTTTTTATTGTTTCCGAGCGTTTTAATTCTTTGAATCGAATTGACCTCGGCAGAAACCTTGGGAGTCGAAGGAGTAGGGGTGGCAATGTGAGGGTTACTTGGCAAGTTTTGCTGCTAATGGGGACTGGATTAAACCAACAATCCCATTAATAGCGACTTCTGTAGGTGGCTTTGCAGGATTGGTGCTTGGCCAAGGATCTTGAGGGATCAAGTCATACAAAGTTTCGGACCGGGAATAGATGAAGTCCAGGTATTGGGCTCGATTAATGGATTTCTATTCAGTAATGGCACCGCCCATGGCCACATCTCAGGAAATCGGAGGCAAAAAATACTTAGTAAACCAATTAGCTAATAACTGATCCGAGATAGGAGCCTTAATAAGTATTCTCCGCCTTCTCCACTCATGGATATGATCGGATATGTGGGTGGAGGTGTTCTATCTTAGAGAATTTAAGAGATCAGTGCCTGCTTCATAATGGATAGGAAGCTAAAAGTGCGGAGGAAATACAATTGCCAATGAGACAAAATCCACAAACAAATGTTACAGAAGTTCATTGTACCATTTCACGGATGTACCGGTCAAAGTTCACTAAAAGAGTCTTAAATGAACTAAATAATCCATAAGGCAGTTAGAAGAACACCACAAATGGAATGTCATGACATGGTTTTTCAGATCATCTCCCTGCTTCCCATCGAACTTTACAACATCTAATGGTAACTTTACCAGAATGGGAGGCCATGAGGGGTTATGTCGAATGGGGTCATTAATTAACTTAGACAAATTAGGAAATTCCAAAGTTGCCAGGAAAGGTAACTGATGATTAGGTTTCACATACTGGTAATATTGATATGGCATATAAGTACCTGTAGGACTATAAGTAGACTAATAGACAGGTTGTTGTGATGAAGAACTACCGAAGATCCATTCGTACAGGGTTTATTTCCAGGATAAAAACCGTTAGGAACGTTGGGGCCTTTGGGAGGAGTACCACCAGGGCGTCCGGGACCACCAGGACCATTGGGACCACCGGGACCACTTGGACCACTAGAAGGCGGACCACCAGACCCTCCAGGACACTGGGGAGGTAAACATCTGGAGCCACTGGAACCACTAGGAGGAGGGCCACCAGAACCTCCTGGACCATTAGGAGAGAAGCCACCAGGCCCCCTAGGACCACCAGGACCATTAGGACCATAAGGAGGAAATCCACCAGGCCCTCCAGGACCATTAGGCCCCACAGGGGGAGGGCCTCCATAAGGCGTTCCTCCAGCAACTCTTGCAGTATGTATAGGTATCCATCCCATAGATACCATGTAGGACGGATTAGGTTACCCCCATGGCATGATAGTATTACTAGGATATGGAATTCCATCATAAGGCATTCCTGTAGGGTTGGGTGGATAATTAATGCTTCCTACAAGTTCTTGATTTGTTGTATAACCATACCCCTAATAGGTTTGATTGGTTACAGGTTTATGTCCCCAAGGGATAACCTGAACTAGATGGGGGGTTATCCTTTGTGTGGGTAGGATGGACATAAACTGTAGATTTCTCTATACCAGAGGTCTGTCCTTGACTAGGTAGAGTTCCGGTGACAGATAACGTAGGTCATACCACAGGTTTTTCCCTGGCACTAGAAGGTGATGATGAAACATGAATTGAATGTTGAACCCTAGGTGCAAAAGACCGAGGAGGATTGGGAATAGACATAATACCTTCATAAGAACTACATGACCAATCACATAAAATAATGACTAAAACATAGCTAGAAGTTTCTATACCTATCAGTGGAGTAGAAAAGGTTGAATCTGTAGAAATTGAAAGTAACAAAGTGGAAAATACACAACCAGCATATATGTATGTCAATAAGGAACAATGAGACTCTCCTCCAGTGATATAAGAACAAGCTCAAGAAAGAGATCAAACTCTAGATATTGATGGAGTAACATAATTTATTGAGAGACTTTCCACCATAAATGGAACACATACAACAACATACACAAAATTCCATCAAGTATAAACTTGGATAACTTTAGCCATAAATGAAATAGGAAAGGAATATGTTCTAGCTACTAGCATAGTAGCAGAAGTGGCAGAAATTATGGAATTTTAGTGTAAGAATGTTAAAAAAGAAAGAGAGCACATAAACAAATATGTTGAGAAACACGAAGGTATTTCATCTCTTTTTTTGAAAGAAAATTGTTATGAAGAAAACACAATTTAGGCCACATTTCTTCGACTAGCTCGACACCTAGTTCTTCATGTAAAGATGTTGATAATGAAAATAAATTTTTTAAATTATATTTTTATGAAGAATGTAAACAATTTGAAAACAAATTCCCTACCAAACCCAAACTTTAACTTGAGGTGGAACAACTTACTCACAAATTATCATTAACGAAACAAAAGAGTAACTCAACGTAAATAAAAAATTTGGGAAGTGAAAAGAAACTAGATCCTTCATTGATCAATTTTTTACACTCAATGTGGAGATAAAAAAACAAAAAATGGAATCTAGGAAAACTAACCTCTATATAGACTCGAGAGCCCAACGAGCTTTGAACAAATGCATAGATTTTCCACAGCTTCTCACCCACTGCTGAATTTCTTTGTACAACATCTCAATCACTGTCAAATTTTTTTCCATAGCCTCTTTATGGAGTGAATTAGTAACTATTGCAACATTATATAGAAAATAAAATGCCCTATTTGACTAGATCATTCTACGTTTTTTTCTAAATGTGGACCGATTTGGAATAAAAAAACCTTCACCTAGGAGCTGAAACAATTGAATTTCTTATTCACCATGAAACTCGGAGGTCATAACTCATGGAATTTTTATTTACCTTGAAATATGGAGGTAAAAGACCCTATGGTCCATATTTACCTCACTATGAGGGTGATATAACTGCAATTTTCCCTATGGTCCATAAATCGTTGTCGATCTAACTGCTAACCAACTCTATTGATGAAAAAAAGAGGTGAACCAATTGCTAATCACCTCCATCATAAAGAAAAAGCGAAAAAAAAACTCTCTTCTTCTACATTACTCGAAAAAAGTGGGCGAATTGCCCATTTCCATATTATTTTGGATGGCTATATGCAATGAATTTGTTTTTCCCTTTCTCGCAGGATTGGCTAATCGATTTCTCATGTTCAAGTAGTCAATAAATATTGGACTAACCTATTAAATTAAAAAAACCCTTCTTATAGTAAAAATTGGCCCAAGATTGTTTTGGGACCCATATAAATTCGCCCTTGGGATAAATTTCACACCAAAAATCATCTTTGCTCACAATTCTCACGAACCAACCTCAAGGAGACTACAATCTCCTATCTTTGCTTCATCCTCGTGTCATGATATAAATAAAAGAAACAATTGTAATTATCATTGTATCACTATCTCTTACAACTTGTACTTATATCTTTGTCCCTACATGTCCATCATTGTATCAATACCTTTTTCAACCTATCACAATCCGTATCTATGTCACAATTCCTCATTCACTATCTCTATTAACCTGTACGTGTATCTTCGTCACTATAAGAGTCCATGTCACAATCTCTATCTCAATGCCACAATCACTAACTCTGTCATAATGCCAATGTCAATGTCACAATGCCACAATCAATGTCACACTATATCAACGTGTACATACCTCAAATATATACCCAAAAATAATCATCCATCGATTTCATTTGGACCCTCAACTTTTACATCATAGGAACTTCCAAATCTTTGAACATTCCAACAATTGAGAAATATGTCACAACATAACCATGGACAATTCCAATATAATCACTATGGTCTATGTCAAGACCATTATACAATATGTCGAGGCAATCACCACTATTTATACAAACAAATCATCAAGATCTATTCCATGATTCTCACAAGTTGTGCGTCAACATCTTTTCCAATATCATCATGAAGTACGCAAGAGATAAGCACAAGAATGTGTACAAACTTCGTACCTTTTCAAGACAAGAAGATGGACCCTAGTCCATGAGAGGCATGAGCATCACAAGAGAGACCCATGTGCAAGAGAAATATGAGATCTATGACAATATGACCATCATCATATTCCCCATAAACTATGTAATGAATTTAACCTCCTCTTAACATCCTAACCTGGTAACTTCATAAACTTATAGAATCCATAGCAATGACCTGTAGAAATCCTAGTGAGACTTAAATGTATTGTCGTTATACTTGATGTAGTGATTAAATGTTGAATCACATGTCCTTCCATCATAATCAAGAATGATTGGGTTTGATACATTAGGGTTAGGGATTGGGGATAAATTCCATTACCCCATCTTTTAATAGACTTCCTTTCTCGAGCCTAAGGACTCATTTGGAAGGAGTTTGGCTTTAAGGATCTACAAACATGATAGAATTGTAAATATCCAGAAGCCACAATACTTACCAACAATTAAGGTTGTACTTTGAAAATAAATCCAAAGGGGACAATTAAGATTGTAATTTGAAAATAAATTCACTTAAGCATAATTATAATTACCAAGAAGTAAGATTGTAATTTGAAATAAATCCAACTTTTAAGTTTTATAGTTTTAATAATTTAAAGAAATGCAATAAACATTTAAACTACTTTTTGATTTTTATAATAGAAATGTGAAACTTTTAACTAGAATAATTTTTATAATAGAATTTGACAATAATTTTTATAATAGAATTTGACCATAGCTAACGTCTAAAATGAGAAGGATTTGACAATCAAATTGTGAAATTACCCAAGTTTATGGCCAAATTTCTTGGGACACCCATAATGTGAACACAATACTTTTTAGCAAGTCAATCCAACCATTATCATGATTATTATTGTTATTATAGTAATTTCAAATTGTGAAATTACCAAAGTTTATGGCAAAGAAACTTGGACACAATACTTTTTCATAACTCAAGCCAACTATCATCATGATTAGTATTCTTATTATCCTAATTTTAAGAACATGAGAATTCAATTTAATATTATCTTTTAAGTTAAATGACAAAATTAAATTGAGAAAAGGCGATTTGATTATTATTAATGAGTTAGTTTCATATTTTATGGCTCCTTATTTGGAGTTTTAAGTGTTTTTGCTACGTGATGCTGGGATCCTAGATATCTAACCGTATTTTTGTTTGTATTGGTAAGTCAAAGTTATTTTTAATTTGGGCGGGTCATATTCCACTACCTTTCATCTTAGATATGCGTGCATTCATTAATAGGGTAGAGCCGGTGCTTCTGCTATATAAGGCAATCTCAAGCCTTCACGGACATAGGAATAATTCTCTTCTGTTGTGGGGATTGTCTGATTTGCTGGGTTTCAGCTACAGATTCGAGCATTTTACTTGCAGATTCGAGTATTTACTTACTGTTAGGTAATTCCTGCCATGTCCAATCCCTGTAAAGAGTTTTTTTTTTTTAAGTATTTGCTCAGTTCTAATTCGACCCATCAAGAAAGTCCTAATTCCACCCATCAAGAATTGATAACAAGATTTAGTTTCAATAGGTTCATTGCTCATTGATCTCACAAAGACAGTTTTTGTAAACGGGTGGATTCTCATTGTTTCTTTGTGTAGAGATCCTCAAGGGCAGAGTTTTTGTGAACGGGTGGATTCTCATTGTTTCTTGGTGTAGAGATCCTCAAGGCCGAAGTTTTTGTCTCTAGGTTCCTAGATCTTTATTGCTGAGTACAATGGCTGTTTTTAGCAGACAACTGCTGCAACTCGTCTTGCAGTTTTTGAACGAGGAGAAGTTTGAAGAGGCTGTCCACATGTCAGTTTAGTTTTCCTGTGTTTGCCTGCATTTTTTCTTTTCCAATCCGTTTTGCAAATATGGTGTGTGCATGAAGGCCTGATCTGCCTGTCCTGGTGCCAGGTTAGAACAAGAAGCCTGGTTATTTTTCGACATGAATTATTTTGAACGGCTAATGATGGCCGGGGATTTCGACCACCCTGACCGATACTTGTCCGGGTTTACTAAAATACATGACGATGAAAATTCAAGGGAGATATTCTTAGAGCTTAGAAAGCAAAAGTATTTAGAAGTACTTGACAGGTATGGTTTTTGAGGGACCAATATTTTACAGATTTCAGATTTCTTCTTCTCTTTTCGGTTTAATGGTGGCTGTGAATGTGGGTTCTGGCCATTTTATGTTTATGTGTTTAGTAGTGTGATTCTCTGGAATGTTGGTTCTTGATAATCCATGTTTGTGATTGTTGGCCTACGGTTGTTGTCGTTTGGTATTTTCCGATGTAGTAGGGTTTGCACTGTGCTTGTTAGCTGTATGATATTTTTAAAGTTTTTGTATGATCTTTATTACTGCCAAAGTTGTTTGTGTTTATTGATCTTTGTTTTAGGTTTTTGAATTTTAACATATTAATTTTCAGAAAAAGCTGTATAACCCATGAGTATCTATTGACAATGTTCAATGGTTATTAATAATTGAGATAATATGATTATTCAGAAAAGATTGGTTCAGAGCTGTGGAAATATTGAGGAATGACAGTACAGTCCAGAAGTCCACGTCCAGCTAATGGAACTTCTTGCATTGAATGACTTGAGGTGTGGCTTATTTCCCTGCCCACTCTTTTCTATTCCAACGTTTTGAATTTTTTCAGCTTTAGATAAAGCTCTAATCGATTATCTGATTACATGCAGAAAAAATGAGAAAGTTCAAGATTATAACAATGATACAATCGCTCAAAGGACCCTTGCATTTCTGAATATCAAAAGCCTTATTAAAGGTAATCCTGCGCTCCAAGAAAAGATGACCTTTCCAAGCATAGACAAAGGCAGGCTCACAGTGCTCATTAATTAAAGGTGAACTACTTTTCTTATCAACTGATTAAGTTTAGAGCGTTATTTGGTCTAGAACTTCTCCAAAAGATACGTGAAATGAAATTATTCTCAAGAAG
>LPNX010824794.1:86025-128803 GCA_001517045.1 Pseudotsuga menziesii | reverse complement strand
CCTAATAAGTTCTATAATATGCATGGTGTACGTTTATATCTATAAACAAAAGCTATATTAAAGCAAAACCAATGTTTTTAACTCAAAATTTAAATTATACTGTTGATGAAACATGTTAACACTAGTACATGTGTATATTAACACTAGTAAATTGCCGCTCCGTGAGGTTTTTTGCGCACCGGGCCCAAGTCCACGAGGTGTCCCTGAACGGTATCTGGAGGTGACCTACAACTCGCCATAGATCGATGCTCGGGCCTCCGATCGATGAACCGTTGATTTCATTGGATTCGTGACGTGGGATTTTAGCTAGGGGGGGGGCCTCTCCCTTCTGTCCATTGCCCGATGACCTCCATCTATGGTGGTTTCTGAAGCTAGGGTTTCGCTCAATAGGGGATAATGCAGTCACGCCAATGAGGGCCAAAGCTGGAAAGCCATGGATGGTGGGGATGCGGTTGGCATTGCCATATTTCCCATGCCTAAACACACTAGCAGGAGTTGACAAAATTCAAAATTTCTGCTCCGTGAGGTTTTTTGCGCACCAGGCCCAAGTCCACCAGGTGTCCCTAAACGATATTTGGAGGTGACCTGCAACTCGCCATAGATCGATGCTCGGGCCTCCGATAGACGAACCGTCGATTTTATTGGATTCATGACGTGGGATTTTAGCTAGGGGGGGGCCTCTCCCTCCTATCCATTTCCCGATGACCTCCGTCTACGGTGGTTTTTGAAGCTAGGGTTTCGCTCAGTAGGGGACAATGCAGTCATGCCAATGAGGGACAAGGCTGGAAAGCCACAGATAGTGGGGATGTGGTTGGCATTGCCATATTTCCCATGCCCAAACACACTAGCAGGAGTTGACAGAATTCAAAATTGCTGCTCCGTGAGGTTTTTTGCGCATCGGGCCCAAGTCCACTAGGTGTCCCTGAACGATATCTGGAGGTGACCTGCAACTCGCCATAGATCGATGCTCGGGCCTCCGATCGATGTAACGTCCATTCCGTTGGATTCGTGATGTGGTATTTTAGCTAGGGGGGGGCCTCTCCCTCCTGTCCATTGCCCGGTGACCTCTGTCTATGGTGGTTTTCGAAGCTAGGGTTTCACTCAGTAGGGGACAATGCAGTCACGCCAACGAGGGCAAAAGCTGGAAAGCCATGGATGGTGGGGATGCGGTTGGTATTGCCATATTTACCATGCCCAAACACACTAGCAGGAGTTGACAGAATTCAAAATTTCCGCTCCGTGAGGTTTTTTGCGCACCGAGCCCAAGTCCACCAGGTGTCCCTGAACGGTATCTGGAGGTGACTTGCAACTCGCCATATATCGACGCTCGGGCCTCCTATCGATGAACCGTCGATTCCGTTGGATTCGTGACATGGGATTTTAGCTAGGGGGGGTCCTCTCCCTCTTGTCCATTGCCTGGTGACCTCCATCTACGGTGGTTTCTGAAGCTATGGTTTCGCTCAGTAGGGGACAATGCAGTCACGCCAACAAGGGCCAAAGCTGGAAATCCATGGATGGTGGGGATGCGGTTGGAATTGCCATATTTCCCATGCCCAAACACACTAGCAGGAGTTGACAGAATTCAAAATTGCTGCTCTGTGAGGTTTTTTGCGCACCAGGCCCAAGTCCACCAGGTGTCCCTGAACGGTATCTGAAGGTGACCTGCAACTCGCCATAGATCGATGCTTGGGACTCTGATCGACGAACCGTCGATTCCGTTGGATTTGTGACGTGGGATTTTAGCTAGGGGGGGGCCTCTCCCTCCTGTCCATTTCCCGGTGACCTCCATCTACGATGGTTTCTAAAGCTAGGGTTTTGCTAAGTAGGGACAATACAGTCACGCCAATGAGAGCCAAAGCTGGACAATGCATTTCATGCCAACGAAGGCCAAACTTGGAAAACCCTATCCCTAACTAGGGTTTATTGTTTAACATGCATGTACCATTACCATAACCCTACCAAGGAAACCCTAATCCTAACCCTAATCTTATCTTACTGTCACAACTCAATTCAGAATCAATCTAATGTCGAACTGAAATTTTTCAAATCCGATCGACTTATGCTTCAAATCATGTTGATTCACAAAGTTGGTTCTAAATCTTTGGATTCTATTGTAGTTCCTTTAATGTTGAGTGATTAGTCATTGGGTGCATGAGGTTTGTTGAATAGTGTTGTTGGTTGTTGATGAAATGTAAAGCATGTATTGCACTTAGTTTTATTAAATTACACTTGAGCATTGACTTAACTTGTAATTTAATGAATCCAAACTCACAATTTTTAATTAGATATATCCAATTGGTGTGCAAGTAGTGAGTTCATTGAAACCTTGAAATATATTGTATATTGCACTTATATTTATTAAATTACACGAGCAAGAACTTTGACTTTAGTGTGCATGTATTAAGATAATTGAAACCTTTAAATATAATAGTTTTTTTCTTTTGACATAGTGCATTCATAAGTAATAGATAATCCTCACAAATCAATACAATAGATTGACACAAGAACATGTGGAAACCAAAGAACAAATTCAAAGTGAAATGTATATTGCCTCCTAACAAAGCTTTTTCCTATAGACACATGATTATGATTGGAATGTTTTCTGGATTATCAAGAATGGGAGTGAATGTACATTTTTGTCATTACATAGTTTATTGTAATTGTGCATTGTTCTCAAATTTATAACTGATATCTCCATACAATCGTAAAATCTATAAAAAATTGGGAACATTACACATAGAAATATTCTTTGCCACACATGTATAATCACACTTAAAAGACTGAACCATGAATATCTCAAGAGCCTTGATATGAAATATTTTTTATACCATGAAAGTTATAATACAAAAATATAAGGCCTAGATCTATGGCCTGTCAATGTACATGTATCAAAAACATATTTGATGTACATGTGCAAACAAAAGTACATCTGTCCTGGACTGCACCCCTATACTCTAACTCCGGACTGTACATAAAAATACATATTTGTCCTGGACTAACACATCAAAATTCTAACTTTCTCTTGTTTTTCCCGGACCCTGATGCTCTTTGGCTCCATCTACGACCACTGTGCATCTCTAGCGACTGCAAATGAATGACAATATTTCTTGATTAGGTAACTGAACTAGTACTGTCCATCAATAACAAAGTTTGAAAATTTAAAATATGACTCAATTGTAAATAAAACAAATACTCACTGCATCCGTCGGGGGTATAGGTTCCTGTGGTGTCGAGGGTGTAGGTGCTTCTGCTGTACTTGACCTTGCAGCGAGCCTCATTGCCATGCTTCTCTGTGAATAAAAAAAAAATATGTCAATTATCTCAAGAATTATCAACATGTACATGAATGAGAAAGTATTAATCAATTATGTAAAAAATGATCATTTCACCGGAAAAACCATTTCTAGGGGATGAGGCTGGTGCTCTTCAGTAGTAAGAGGAGCCGTAGGTTGAACATCAACCTCAGTTCCATGCACTAATGGACCAGGGCATGGCTACATTCACCAAATGATTAAATAGTTAAACATCGTGCATATCCAGAAACAATACAAATGAAATGTACAATTACAAATATTCAAGTAGATGTACCTCACTGTGACTTATCCCTATTGTAGATGCGGCATTGACAGCGGCATCAACAATCCCACTAAGGTCTGGCATGGATGACTCTACATCCTAATGCTGTAAACATGCGAAAATAACATTAAGAAAAACCACTTATGAAGTGAATACATAGCTAACCAACAATTGCCATTGGAAGTGTGTACATTACTGTGGGATGAGTAGGTTGATCCTCATGCACAACCACTCTGTTCAAGGAAGAGGGACCTCATCTGGTGTAAACAACCCCCTTATCTATGTTTGGACTACGGGGAGATCCATACCAAAGAGGTGGTGCAAGGATCTGTGATGACGTATGCATTCATAAAGTGTTACCATAGTTAGACATGGATTTGAATGGATGGAATAATATGTACTGAAAAAATAACATGTTGTAATATACTTACCCCTTCCTGGGACATATCTCCACCATGGGAGTGACCGCTTCCATCAATTTGGTGCTCCTCTTCACATGCGTCTAGCATTTGCAAGTTTAAAAATTATATTTACATTAGTGATCTCTATAAAGAAGTGTACAGTAAGAAATTTAAATAATTCAAACAAGATTCAATCATAACCCATGTACTTACATTATTTAAGTAGTCGTAAATTCCACCTTGGGCTATGTCGTTGATATTAATGTCTTCAGCATCATGTTCCAAGTGGGCTTCCTACAAATTCTAAAATTGTAAATATTAGACATTTTAATAAATTAATCAAGACTAACACATGCATTAACAAAATTATACATGTAATAACAAAATGACAAGTGTTTAAATATTACCTCAACTGTGGTTCTCTGGGTCTCGGGTACAACCACACCGGGTGCAGTACCACCCCCGTGAGAGGCATCAAACTCCTGCAAGAGTAAATATTGCATATAAATTACGAATCTTTTAATATGTTAGATATAGTATGGAACAATTAAAAATTGAGTTCAATAACAGAGTTTTAAAACAAAGTCCTTACCTGACCACCAGTCATCGTACTGGTACCATGTCTTGGTCCAGGACCATAACAGGGTCCCCCACACGATGTGCAGACGTGCAGCTTGCTCTGAGGCACATGGGATGTCGGTCTATCCCCACCAATAGATGTCCCTCCACCACCAGAAGCTGGTGGTTGTACACCGATAGAGGAAGAGGGCACTCTCTGGTCAATAGTGGCCGTGTGTTGAGAGACCATCTCAGCTAGAGTAAAAAATGCATCCTGTGTCCGGGCAGCCATGTCATGTGCAGGAGGGATGTCTCCCCTCGGTAGCTGGGCACGGGGTGTAGGTATCTGTGGATTGGAATCTCTATGCCTAGCATGGGGTCAATGTTGGGGCATTCCCCTACCAACTCCCTGGAAGCCCAACATGTCAAAATAGTTGACATGTTTCCCCATCACAAACTCTGCATATAATTTTTGGAGGAAGTACATCGGTAATTCCCTATTGTTGTGAGGGGGGATGTCAAAAACCATGTACCACCTATCCATCCAGTTGTCTCTGATGGGTGGAAAAGTGCACGACTCAATAGAAATATGTGGCCTACTGATCTCTGGGATGTCATCCGTCCCAGGTAGTCTAAACAATGAATAGATGGCTTGTTTTGTTATTTTCAGCTTTTTTACCTCATTATAACTCAAGCCATCATCATATTGTTGCCTTTTTCTCTCCCTGTAAGATGCGATGCTATACAACGCATCATTCGATCTTGTGATCGTATCAACAATAGATAACAATGAATATGATAAGGAGTGGCGGAGCTCATCTCCACCCCTCCAAGCTGAACCAATCTCTCTCAAATGGCCAATGAACCTCAGTATCTCTGCATTGTTACGATCCATAGTAGCCACTGCAATCATAAATACAAATAAAATATCATTAGAAATATAAACACATGATATAATGACATATCTTAGAACTGAAAACTGTATAACTATTGACATATAAACTAAATCTATCATGTAAATTTAAAGATTGATCTTGAATTTTACAATAAAGAATAGGCGGCATAAGCTATTTAGAGTGTTAGTCTATTCATAAGCTATTTATTGTTAATGAGAGGGGATATTGTTGAATGAAGTTGGTAATCAATTTCTAAGCCATTTATTAATAATGAAGATTATTATCATTTTGATGAGGGTGATATTCAATGGTTATGGTAGCTATTGTTAATGAGGGTGACTATATTTCTATGAGAAAGGCAGGGTAATTCCTTTAGATGAGGCCACTTGTCAATTCCTACATCAATAATTGTTATCATAGATACAATGGGATGGTTTGGATCATATCACAACCAACTATATAAAATACGCAACTTAAAGACTCAACATTAGAGTGTACAAAATGTCGAAAAAAAAAAACATGACAAAGAAAAAATCCCAATATATTCATTTGTTTTTTGAGTTAATTGGGGTTTTGGTTTCCATTGGGCATGGGAATTTTGTTAAACTGTGTTGCATGGGTACCCGTACCCAGGGGTGGGATACACGTACCGGTACCAGGTACACGTATCGGGTACTTGGGTACGTCAATGGTACGTACCCAGACGTACCCTCACGTACCATGAACAGTGTTGCCATACCGAGTACTTCATAATTTTTTTTTGGGTATGTTTGGTGAAAATGGTACGGCGTACCTCGATTTTGGGTATGGCTATGGTACAGCTAGTATATAAAACTAAACCAAACTAATACAATTTTTTCCCATAGTTGAAGTCTAGTTCTAGTGATTTATCCTTCTTCAAACAAATATGTAGGAGCTATGATAGGATTGGTGGGAATTTTCAACCCCAAGATTTACATGGAAAGGTTGTAGGAGCTTTTTAACTCAACACGGATAATGCCTCACTGCTGTTTTGATTTGAATTTTTGTTTGAATAATGTATCACTGCTTGAACATAGATTTTAATGGAAATTATTCACATAACATGCTCATAAATTATAGCAAGGAAATAACATTAACAATGATTTAAATGGCTAATAAACAGACACCCAAAAACATAGTAAGAAGGTGCTTTTTACATGCCTGTAGCAGCCTGTTGACAGATCTAGAAATGAACGTTGAGATACCCAAGTAATGTGGCCATACAATGTGATAGCAGTGAGAAAATCTTATAATGGTTGAGATCTGAAATGTGATGTAGATGACTATTGGGAAAACTTCATCTTTTACTTAAATATTCAGATCTGGAAATGAGAGTTATTTGAATCACAATACAGAGTTATGAAATTACTATAGCAGCCTTAGAATGTGCTGGGACTAACAATCAATGGATGAAGAAGTAGACTCTGGTATAACAAATCCTGTAGTAGCTTTATTCTTCCCAATGCGCCCAATGGAAGTATGTAAGAACAATATAAGAGTGAAGATTTTACCACATTGATATTTCAATTTATGGCAGCCTGGAAAATATTGGTTACACTCTTCCCATGATTCATTTCATCTACATCAGCAAAATATTGAACTTCTTCTCCACATGAAGACCCATGACTATATACTGTCAGCGGGCATTAACAATATTGATGTGGGTGCTGTATATACAAATTGACTTAATGCTTCTGGTGATTAATAGTACATTTTCTATTGTGGAAATGACTATGTTCCTTCAGATTTTTAGAGATGGAATTTTACAATAAATCAGAAGTTTTGCCATAGAGCATATTAAATTGCTTTGAATAACAAAATATGATAGCTATTTTAAGTTTTTTAAATATTCTTTTAGAAATGAAGTAGCTACAAATGATTCAACATAGAGAGGATTGACGTAGCATTCTTTTAGTGCAATTGTTTTACCTCCTAATCATACTACAAAATTATTGTAGACAAGGCAAATAAATTGATGTAGAAAATGAAAAAAACATGAAAAAAATTGAAGAAATTACCTCACAAAGGGAAGGTTAATCCAAAGGTGGAGATGGAGGGCTCAAGCACACCCAAAATCGCGTATGCACAGTCGAGGTTTCGTCTTCGTTCGTCCAATAGTCGCGCCGAAAATGAGAAAAGGGTGGCCTCGGCCGGTTTAAAATAAAAAATAGGTTTTAACAATCGCGCCTCCGTTTTAGCAAAGGAAATCGTGCACGCGATTAGCTTGACTAAAATGGAGGCACGATTTTGTTTACTACCCTAGTTGGCATGACCATTGCCATCCTTGGGACTAGGCTTGGCAGGTTCGGTGTTGCTTGGGTTGATTTATTTTTTTTGGATCAAGAGTGAATGACTTCACTCCACCATTGCATCTAAAGGGTCCCTCAACTTCTTGCACACACCCACTTAAAAATTGGAATTAATCCTTGAATTTAGGACATAAATATGAAATGAAAAAATGTTAAATGTTTATTCTTTACTGTAAAATTCAAGATCAATTTTTAAATTTACATGATAGATTTAGTTTATGTTGTTATTTGTCGTACATTAGTTATACAGTTTTTAGTGCTTAGAGATGTCATTATATCATGTGTTTATATTTCTAATGATATTTTATTTGTATTTATGATTGTAGTGGCTACTATGGATAACAATGCGGAGATACTGAGGGTTATTGGCCATTTGAGAGAGATTGGTTCTTCTTGGAGGGGTGGAGATGAGCTCCGTCGCTCCTTGTCAGATTCTTTGTTGTCTAATGTTGATATTATCGCAAGATCGAATGATGCTTTGTATAGCATCAGATCTTACATGGAGAGGAAAAGACAACAATACACTGATGGGTTGAGCTACAATGAGGCAAAAAAGCTCAAAATAACAAAACAACACATCTATACATTGTTTAGACTTCCTAGGACAGATGAGATTCCGTAGATCAACATGCCACATATTTCTATTGAGTGGTGCACCTTTCCACCCATCAGAGACAATGAGATGGATATGTGGTACATGGTTTTTGACATTTCCCCTCATAACAATAGGGAAGTACCATTGTACTTCCTCCAAAAATTGTATGCAGAGTTTGTGATGGGGAAACATGTCAACTTTTTTGACATGTTGGGCTTCCAGGGAGTTGGTAGGGGGATGCCCCAACACCGACCCAATGCTAGGCATAGAGATGCCAATCCACATATACCTACACCTTGTGCCCAGCTACTGAGGGAAAACATACCTCCTGCACATGACATGGTTTCCCAGACACAGGAGGCATTTTTTACTCTAGCTGAGATGGTCTCTCGACACATGACCACTATTGACTAGGGAGCGCCCTCTTCCTCTGCTGGTGTACAACCACTAGCTTCTGGTGGTGGAGGGACATATATTGGTGGGGATAGACCGACATCCCATGTGTCTCAAAGCGAGCCACACATCTTCACATCATGTGGGGGACCCCATTATAGTCCTGGACCAAGACATGGTACCACTACGATGACTGGTGGTCAGGTAAGGACATTGTTTTAAAACTCTATTATTGTTCAATTTTTAATTTTTCTATACTATATGTAACATATTAAAAGATTTGTAACATATGCAATATTTACTCTCGCAAGAGATTGATGCCTCTCATCAGGGTGGTACTACACCCGGTGTGGTTGTACCCAAGGCCCAAACAACCACCATTGAGGTAATATTTAAACATTTGTCATTTTGTTAATACATATCATTTTGTTAATGCGTGTGTTAGTCTTGAATAATTTATTAAATTGTCTAATATTTACAATTTTTGAAGTTGCAGGAACCCCACTTAGAATGTGATGCTGGAAACGTTGATATCAATGACATAGTCCAAGGTGGAATTTACGATTACTTGAAGAATGTAAGTACATGGGTTATGATTGAATCTTGTTCGAATTATTTAAATTTCTTACTGTACACTCCTTTATATATCACTAATATTTATAATTTTTAAACTTGCAGATGCTATTAGCATCTATTTTTGTCATGTCAAGAAAATGTTTAATGTGGGGCTCACATCTTTTTGGTTGGATGAAGGTCTACTATTGTCATGCCAAAACGCTTCCACCAGTCCCTTTACCGCATCAATGAGCTTCATATCGAAGCATGGCAACCTGCCAAAGAAGGACCAGACATCTATTTCAGCAGATTCAAGTTGTTCTCTTCTAGAACAATACCTACGTAGTGATTTGATATCCAATCCTACAAGTTTGTATGTAGGCTTAAGAAGGATAAGGGCCATGGTGCTTTTGTTCACGATTGATTGTGACAACACACGGTGAGCTGCATTGCGATCCTTTGAACGATATTTCTTTCCAATATTACTAAATGCATCTACCAAACTTCTGACAACATAAGAACTTGGTTCAGAACTGTTCATCATCTTTATCCTTAAGTTTTTCATAACAACAGTCATAGACCTAGATTTTAACAATGATATAAATAATCTACATTTATATCCATCACATTTAGAATCAAAATAGTTGACAAGTATCTGTTGAGCTTGATATGCAATATTGCATTTAGACAACGTACCTTCAAGCGAACCAATGAGACTTTAATCGATTTGTATACGTTTTGGAGTTCTTCGGCCTGAAGTTGCTAATGGAGGTAGGGAGGTTGGAATTGCACCCTATACCATATCACCCGGTCGGTCTGGCATTTGAACATGAGCTTCATGTCCTTCCATGTCTTCCTGACGGTCAGATGGTGGAAATTGGAAATCCTCTTGAGTGGTCTGAACACCATTGCCTTCTTTGAGCATACCTTCGGCATTCAATGTCTCTCTAACTTCGTCACTTGTATACCCACATTCAATTAAATATGCAAAGGTTTCAGGTGGCCTTGATGTGCACCTACGTTTTACTCCTTGATTAGTGCCATGCAGTGCTCGTTCTTCTACTGATATGGTGACCAAAGGCCCCTCGAGCGAATGCTTTTGTCTTCCTTGATGTGAATTGGTAGGAAGAACTATGGCATCCTCAACAACTAGAATTGGTTGAGAGTCCATAGAGCGTCTTCGATTGGTCATGTCATTTCTTTTCTTCTCTCTAATTTCTTCAAGGATTTCATTGGGTATCCACTTCCTTGATGATTTTCTTGCACAATTGCGTGAGTTTCCCATGACCACAATGATCAATGATATATATGGTTTCATTTTCTAGCTCCTCAATGGGAAACTACCCAAGCTTGGTTTCTTTGTCGCTCAATTATGTCTAGATACTCAATATAGGGGGAAGATTGGGAATAATGTTGCCTTTGCTAGCTCCTCAATTCCAAGAAAAACAATGGTAGAGATGCTCTATGGTGCTCCTCAATGGGAAATTCCCCAAGCTTGGTTTCTTCCTTGAGCAATTGTTTCTACATACTCTTGAGCTAGGGGGAAGATTGGGAAGAATACATTGCCTTTGCTAGCTCCTCAATTGCAAGAAAAACAATGGTAGAAATGTTGTATGGTGCTCCTCAATGGGAAATTCTCCAAACTTGGTTTCTTTCTTGCTCAATTGTGTCTACATACTCCACCATAGTGACCAAGTTAATGTTGCCTTTGCTAGCTCCTCAATTGCAAGAAAAACAATGGTGGAGATGCTCTATGTGGCTCCTTGCTGAATTAATGGATTCTTTCTTGCTCAAATTCATTCTTTATTTCTTGCTCCTCAATGTATACCATGCTCCAAGCAATAGTTAGAAACTTGTGGTGGAGATGCTTGATTCACAAAACAAGTTTGTGTGAAAATATGGTGAAGAAGATAATGTTCATGCACTGTATGTAACTTGAATTTGCGTGTGGACTGTCAAACCTGTGAAAATGTGTTTAGTGTTTCTCAGACAATGACTGCTACTGTTTATATTGAGGATAAATGCGCACGCGTTATTGTTAACTAAAATGGGGGCACGTTTTGGATACATAAAACGTGTGTGTGTTTTACTCTAATAGAATTTTGGAGCATTTAAGAAGGTATTTGCACGGCTAAGGGATCATTCAAGGTTTAGGGGGAATTAACAAGCACTCCCTTAGTCGTTGCGCTTAACAACCCCCCTTTCTTCAACCTAACTATATTGTTTTACAACTCTAGGGATGTGTAATAAGGGGATACATGGGGATATGTGTGTGTGTGAGAGAGAGATAGGTTAGGGGATGTTAGTGGTAATGGGAGACATATGAATGTGTGTGTGTGTGTCAAAGAGATAGGTTAAGGGGTGCTAGTGGTAAGGTCTGACATAGGGATTTGTGTGTGTGTGATAGAGAGATAGGTTAGGGGGTGCTAGTGGTAAGGGGAGACATAGGGATGTGTGTGTGTGTTAGACAGATAGATTAGGGGGTGCTAGTGGTAAGGGGAGACATAGGGATGTGTGTGTGTGTGTCAAATAGATGTGTGTGTGTGCCATGTTAGAGGGGAGACATAGGTTTAGGGAGACATGAGGATGAGGATAATGACGATGGTGATGATGATGGTGATGATGATGATGACGATGACGATGTTGATGTTGATGATGATGATGACAATGATGATGATGATGACAACGATGATGATGATGACAACGATGATGATGATGACGATGATTTTGATGATGTTGATGTTGATGATGATGATGATGATGATGATGATGATGAAGATGAAGATGAAGATGAAGATGTTTATGATGATGATGAGGAGGAGGATGAGGATGATGACGATGGTGATGATGATGGCGATGATGATGATGATGATGATGATGATGATGTTGATGATGATGTTGATGATGAAGATGATCGTGATGATCATGGCGATGTTGATGATGATGATCGATGATCAATGATGATGATCTAGTGATGATCATGATGAGCCATGATGATGATGTTGATGTTGATGTTGATGATGACGATGATGTTGATGATGTTGATGATGATCATGTTGTTGATGATGATGATGAAGATGATGAAGATGATGATGATGATGATCAAGATGAAGATGATGAAGATGATCATGGAAATATTGATGATGATGATCGATGATCAATGATCATGGTGATGATGATGATGATGATGATGAAGTCGAGGATGGTGACGATGTTTATGGTGATGAAGTTGGGGATGATGAAGATGTTTATGATGATGAGGAGGAGGAGGAGGAGGAGGATGATGCTGATGGCAATGATGATGATGATGATGACGACGACAATGTTGATGATGAAGATGATCATGATGATTATGGTGATGTTGATGATGATGATCAATGATCAATGATGATGATGAGCCATGATGACGATGTTGATGATGATGATGATGATGATGATGATGATGACGATGATGTTGATGTTGATGTTGTTGATGATGATCATGTTGATGATGATGATGATGATGATGATGATGATGATGAAGATGATGATCATGATGATGATGAAGACGATGATGATGATGATGATGATCAAGATGAAGGTGATGAAGATGATGATGATGATCATTGCGATAATGATGATGATGATCGATGATCAATGATCATGGTGATGATGATGATGATGATGAATTCGGGGATGGTGGTGATGATGAAGATGATGATGATGAAGATGATGTTGAGGATGAAGATGATGATGATGTCGATGACGATGACGACGAAGACGACGACGACGACGATGATGATGATGATGACCATGAAGATTATGATTATGAATATGGTGATGAGGATAGTGAGGATGATGATGATGATGATGACGATGATGAAGATGATGAAGATGATGATGATGATATTAACAATGATGATGATGATGACAATGATGATCGATGATCATGGTGGTGGTGATGATGATGATGACAATGATGATCGATGATCATGGTGGTGGTGATGATGATGATGACAATGATGATTAATGAGGATAATGACGATGGTGATGATGACGGTGATGACGACGATGCTGATGATGTTGATCTTGACAATGACGATGATGATGATGACGATGACGATGACGACGACGATGATGTTAATGATGTTGATGATGATGACCATGTTGATGTTGATGATGATGATCATGTTATTTTTGATGATGATGATGATGATGACGACGATGATGTTGTTGATGATGACGATGATGATGATGAAGATGAAGATATTTATGATGATGATGAGGATGAGGATGATGGTCATGGTGATGATGATGGTGATGATGATGATGATGATGTTGATGATGATGATCGATGATCAATGATCATAGTGATGATGATGGTGGTGATGATGATGACGAAGTCGGGGCTGGTGATGATGATGAAGATGATGTTGAGGATGAAGATGAAGATGATGATGATGTCAACTACGACTACAACGACGACGACGACGACGACGATGATGGTGATGATGATGACGATGAAGATTATGATTATGAATATGGCAATGAGGATGATGATGACGATGATGAAGATTATGATTATGAATATGGCGATGAGGATGATGAGGATGATGATGATGATGATGACGATGATGACGATGATGATGATGATGAAAACAATGATGATGATGATGACAAGGATGATGATGATGATGATGAAGATGTTTATGATGATGATGAGGATGAGGATGAGGATGAGGATGATGACGATGGTGATGATGATGGCGATGATGATGATGATGACGATGATGATGA
Source organism: Pseudotsuga menziesii (assembly GCA_001517045.1). Classification (NCBI taxonomy): domain Eukaryota; kingdom Viridiplantae; phylum Streptophyta; class Pinopsida; order Pinales; family Pinaceae; genus Pseudotsuga; species Pseudotsuga menziesii. The sequence continues at coordinate 114,723 of LPNX010824794.1, read as the reverse complement.
CCATGATGATGTGGATGATGTTGATGATGAAGATGATCATGATGATCATGGTGATGTTGATGATGATGATCGATGATCAATGATCATTGTGATGATGATAGTGATGATGATGGTGATGATGATGACGATGATGATGACGATGATGTTGATGTTGATGATGATGATGATGATGATGATGATGATGACGACGATGATGATGACGACGATGATGACGACGACGATGATGTTGATGATGTTGATTTTGATGATGATGATCGTGTTGATGATGGTGATGATGATGATGATGATGATGATGATGAAGAAGAAGAAGATGATGATGATGATGAAGATGAAGATGAAGATGACGATGAAGATGTTTATGATGATGACGAGGATGAGGATGAGGATGATGATGATGGTGATGATGATGGTGATGATGATGGCGATGATGATGATGATGATGATGATGATGTTGATGATGTTGATGATGATGTTGAGGATGAAGATGATCATGATGATCATGGTGATGTTGATGATGATGATCAATGATCAATGATCATGGTGATGTTGATGTTGATGATGATGATTGATGATCAATGATCATGGTAATGATGATGGTGGTGATGATGATGATGAATTCGGGGATGGTGACGATGATGAAGATGCTGTTGAGGATGAAGATGAAGATGATGATGATGATGATGACAATGATGATGATGATGATGATGATGATGATGATGATGTTGATGTTGATGATGATGATGACGATGGTGATGATGATGACGATGAAGATAATGATTATGAATATGGCGATGAGGATGATGTCGATGATGGTGAAGATGATGTTGAGGGTGCATATGATGAAGATGATGATGATGATGACAACAATAATGATGATGATGACAACAATGATCGATGATCATGGTGGTGATGATGATGATGACAACAATGATCGATGATCATGGTGGTGGTGGTGATGATGATGATGATGAATGAGGATAATGACGATGGTGATGATGACGACGATGACGACGACGACGATGATGATGATATTGATGTTGTTGTTGTTGATGATGATGATGATGATGATGTTGATGATATTGATGTAGGGGGGAGAGAGGTAGGAGGAGGAGGGGATTTAGACATAGGGAGAGGAGGATGGGGATTAGTAAGAATTAGGGGGACGAGGGGGAATGTTAGTCATAGGGGGTGACCTGTGGATGTGTGTGAGAGAGAGGGTTGGCGAATAGATAGGGGGGTGGGGGCTAAGTGTAGTTGGATGAGTTGGGGAGCAAGAAAGAGTGGAGAGAGAGGTTTTAGGTGTTAGGAGTGAGAACAAGGTGCTAGGGGGATGCGCATGTGTGTGTGAGAGGAAGAGAGAGAGAGAAGAGGGGGGGAAGGGAGTTTTATGGGTTTCGGTAGCTGGGGGGGGGTGCTAAGTGATTAGAGATAGAACAATAGGGGGTGTTTAAGAGTTAGAGGTAGAGAGAAAGGGTTATGGGTTTAGGGGTGGGGAGAAGAGGACATAGAGGTGTTAGTGGTAAGGGGGGACATAGGCATGAGAGAGAGAGAGAGAGAACAAATGGGGCGGTGGGGTGTTAGGAAGAGAGAGGAGGGAAAGTTAGTAAGAGTTAGGGGGAAGAGGGGAGTCGGGGGGGCACATAAAATAATAAAAGTATTGGTATAATTGACAAAGCAAGCACTCATTATAGGATTTAAAAATGCACTCCTATTTTTCTTAGCTAAAATATGCTCCCATTTTTCTTCACTAAAATGCGCTCCCATTTTGCTTCAATAAAACGCGCTCTCGTTTCTCTTCAATAAAACGCACGCCCGTTTTGTTTAAATTCAAAAATGTATTCCCTCCAAATGATAAGGCCAAGCCTCCACCCATGCTTTCATGGAATTCTTATGCCTATGTGTATGCTTCGTACTTTGATTCGAATTCAAAATGCCTATGCCTTGGAGTATGATAAACCATGGCTAATTCAACATTATATCCAAATTTTCAATATGCTCATGTTCAGTGGTTCGTCTGATTATGCTGCACACCTCCATTTTTTATGAGATTTTAGAAACAGATATGGTTTTTTTTGCAGATTCCAAATATGTAAATTTTAACAAGAATACATAATTTTTTCTATTTTTTTCTTATTCATCTTCTATCATCACTCCTCAACTCAAAAAACACACTATTAGTGTTTCGTTTCTCAACCATTTAAAAAAAAATTGTATGGTGCACCAAAGAACACCAACCTCTACATGTTATAAAAAACCCATTTCCAAATAATTGCATTAAGACATTCAAATGATGCATCCACAATTGACGTACTGTTTTCGAGGTTTGATCTCTTAGATAATTAAAAAAAAATTAAAAAAATTATTTTTATTATTGGAAAAATAGTCGTACACTAGTACCATATGTTCTCTATATGTATATCGGTTTTCGTAAGTTTATTCCATCACTTAGACACTCAGACGCTACACCCACAAAAACATATACCTTATAATTTGTCCCAAAAATAAAAATTTCTCGTTAAAAAATATCTAACTTTAGATAGTTAACAACATTTTCAATCGAAAAAAATTATATATTTGGAAAGTTCATTCAATTTCCTACATTTCTTGTTTTTTACTCATTGCAAGATTCATTGTGTAAGTGTCTCAAAATATCCATGCAAGTTGACCCTCAACTTTGTGCACTCACCCTCAAACCAAATAAAATATCATTAATATCTTAAGCTTGGCGTCATTGTTCCATGACTCTAACAACTTTATATAATTTCTATAGTGACTATATAAGTTTTACGGGAAATTTATAACATTATATACATTTTAAGGAGAATGAATGTTTACTTAAATAGATTTTAAGTAATTATCTCTTAAAGACTTAAGTTTGATGTCATTGTTCTATAATTCTAAATTTTTCCTATAATTTAAATAACATTATATAAATTTTAAGGGAAATCAAATGTTTATTTTGAAGCCCTTCATCCTTTATTGTTTTCTCATGTTCTGAGTTTCGCTTTGAAGATGGACTCAACTATTTGGTGGTGCGAAAAATAAAGATTCTCCTTTACAAATGATTTCCCTCTCATAATGAACTCTTTCAATTTCTATATTTAGAAATATTTTGAAAACCAAATACAAATCATATCATTATATAAATTTTAAGGAGAATCAAATGTTTATTTAGATGCATTTTAAACACCAAAGAAATGGAAGTGATCGTACTTCAACTTTTAAACCTTTAATAAAAAATAAATTAAACATACAATAAACAAAATTTATTCTAAATGAAATATTTCTCTTTCAATTGTTTATAATTTTAAAATTTAATGGCCGATAGAAGATGAAGAAGAAGCAGAAGAAGCAGAAGCAGCAGCAGCAGCATTTTTGTTGACACCCATATAAGAGAAGATGTTTTCTTATGTATCCATATGATGTCGAGGACTATATTTTGGATCATATGTTAAGTACATCCTCATCCTCATCAACCATGGGAGGTATGTTCATTTTAGATTTCATTAAAAAATAATGGGAGGTATGTTCATTGTAGATTTCATTAGAAAAGAAAAAAATTGTAGTATACCTTTAGGTATTTGGCGAAGAATTATAAGTCCATCAAAACATTATAAGAGTAATATAAAGTTCTTTCTTGTTTATACGCCTCTGGGAACATGAAAATATTTGGCCTCGACAAGGACAGAATCGGATCGGGACTCTTACTTGATCGACTCCATTGCATCATATCATATGACACCATGTAGAGAATGGTTCTATGAATAAGAGAAATATGATGGCAATGATGTTTTTTCTGGGAGACGACTCATCTACTAGGATTATTGAATGAGGTAAAGTTTGACTGATACTAAAATATGGAAGGAGAGGAACTCTTCCAAGAGTGCCACATACCCCAGGTTTGGGTTGAAACCTGATATATATTAGTAAGATGAAGAATGAAGGTGTGCAGTCTGTATTTAGAAAGATTCATGTAAAGTGGTGCAAGAAGTGATGGTATTATTTAGAGGAGTTTTATTTGGAGCACCATGTAAGCTATTGGGAAGCACATATACTTATGGATTTGCAAATATAGTCTTTCATGAATTTGACAACATATCTTCTTCTAGTTTGATTTTATACAAGAAAGATCAAGGTGTTAAGAATTTATAATGAAGGAGAATTATGTAGTAAGGTGTTCTACCAGTTCTATAGACAATGTGGTATAACTGGGGAAAAAAAATCCATGCACCCATTAACATAATGGAGTTACTAAAAGAATGAATAGAATGTTGATGGAAAAATAAAGGAGCATGGTTAGTGGTGCAAGTATCACAAGAACTCTGGGAAGAGGAAGTCAACATGGCATGTTACTTAGTGAAAAGGCCATCGTCAATGGTTCTGGTCAATAAGACTCCATAAGAGGAATGGGATGGAGAAAGGCCCCATCTTGCACAGGAAGTCAACATGGCATGTTACTTAGAAAAAAGGCCATCGTCAATGGTTCTGGTCAATAAGACTCCATAAGAGGAATGGGATGGAGAAAGGCCCCCTCTTGCACATCTCATAGGTTTTGGGTGTGAAGCCTTTGTGTATATACCAAAGGATAAAAGAAAAAAAATCGATAATGAGTAAGATAATGTATCTTCATCGGGCGCAAAGATGGAGTGAAAGGTAGAAGTTGTGGGATTCATTCATAGGGAATGTAGTTTATAGTAGAGATGTGATTTTTAGAGAAGTCAGAGGTACTTTTAAGGTTGAAGAGGATAAAAGAGAAAAGGAACTAGGGAAGCTAGAGTTTAAATGGAACAACAAAAGTCATGATTCATGTGAGTCGTTTGAATTCGATGAAGAGGTGGAATTTCATGCTTAAAATTAAAACAACAAATTAAAAGGTACAGGGGTTGTTAAATTTCCATTTTTATTTTGGGTGTGTGCAATCTAATGAGGGTCTCTTTTGACACGTTACATGCAATAGAAAACTGAAAAAATAGGCATCCATCAACTTACATGGATATTTTGAGACACTTACTCAATGAATATTACGATGAGTAAAAAAATGAAATGTAGGAAATTGAATGTCGTTTCCAAATATATAATTTTTTTCTATTGAAAATGTTCTTTACTGTCTAAAGTTAGAGATTTTTTAACGGACACTTTTTATTTTTGGGACAAATTATAAGGTATATGATTTTGTGAGTGTAGCATTTGAGTGTTTAAATGATGGAATCAACTTATGAAAACTGGCATACATATAGAGAATAGATAGGTCTAGTGCGTGACTATTTTTCCAAAAAATAAAAATAATATTTTTGATTTTTTTTTAATTATCTAAGTGATCAAACCTCGAAAACAATATGTCAATTGTGGGTGCAGTGTTTGAATGTCTTAATGCAATTATTTGGAAATGGTTTTTTTATAGCTTGTAGAGGTCGGTGTTCTTTAGTACACCATACAATTTGTTTTCAAAATGGTTGAGAAATGAAAGAGTTATGGCTGAAACACTAACCGTTTGTTTGAGTTGATGAGTGATGACACAAGATAAATAAGAAAAAAATAGAAAAAAAATATATTATTATTAAAAATTACATATTTGGAATTTGTAAAAAAACCATATATGTTTCTAAAATTTCATAAAAAATTGAGGTGTGTAACATATTGTAACCAATGGCTAAACACGATCATATTGAAAATTTGGATATAATGCTCAATTATCCATGGTTTATCATACTCCAGGGCATAGGCATGACTAGGGCATAGGCATGGTGAATCCAAAGCAAAGTCCAAAGAAAACACATATAGGCATAACAATTCCACACCAGCATGGATGAAGGCTCGACCATTGTGGCACTAAAAGCGCTCGTGTTTTGTTTAAATTCAAATTTGTGTTCCTGCCAATGATAAATGTGTGTGCGTTATATTATTGCAAAACACAACCATGTTTTGTAAGACTATAACACATGTGCATTGTGGAAGCCTATAACTTTACATTTTCCTACTTTGCAAATTATAACAATATTTGTATTATTTTATGTCCCCCCCACCACCCCACTCTCCCCCCTAACTCTTACTAACCCCCTCTCCTCCTCTCCCTACCTCTAACCCCCCATCCTCTCTCTCCCTAACAAACCACTGCCACATTCGTTCCCTCTCTCTCTCTCTCTCTCTCTCTCTTCTGCATGCACACAAACACACACACATGTCTATGTCTCCCCCTACCACTAACACCTTTATGTCCCCCCCAAACCCTTAACCCTTTCTCTCTATCTCTAACTCTTAAACAAACCACTATTGTTCTATCTCTAATAACTTACCACCCCCCCCCGCAAACCCCTAACATCTCCCTTCCTCTCTCTCTCTCACACAGACACATACCCATAACACCTCTCTCTAACTCCTAACACCTAACACCACTATTATAGCTCAAAATGACACATCTCTGCCTGTGACCACTTTCCGATGATTCCGTCGCATGTCGACACTTCCATGATGGCACTTCATGAAAGTCATTGAAAGTCACTAAAAAACACCTATCTTGGAGGACCCATATATTGAGTTTTGTAACTCCATTTGACCTCATCTTTGCACCGTTGGAAAGTTATTTTAGTTAGATAAAACTTTCCAGAAGACACCAAAGTCTGAAAATGACCAGAAATACCCTAAAAATTCATTTTTTGTGTATTCGTGACTTTCCTTAAGGCATACCCACGAATGATACGCGAGTTGCTCTATTTCGTACCCGCGAATGCAAAAAAGTTGCTCTTATCCACGAATTTTTGTGCTAGCAACCCGTGCATACTTTTTGTATCTGCGACTGTCCAGTTATGCAACCCGTGGATGCCTTTTAAAAATATAAAAAACACACCTTTTGAATATTCGGTTAGTTTGGGTAGTTATGCAACTGACTTCTTCAGTTGTAACCACTTTGTCTTCGCCCCTAACTCTTCCTTAACCATATAAATAGAGGTAGGGAGGTCCATGAGAGGGGACTTGGAATTTCTGCATTGTTATGCTGGAGGAATCGGGACTCTCTTTGCCCACACCTTTGTCCTAGAATCATTCTCCTTGTGTTGCAGAGCTTGGAGGCTAAGTTCCTTGGAGAAGAGAAGAAGCAAAACTAGATCAAGGTTTCGTGAGGTGCCGAACTTGAAGAGAAGGTATACTTGTACTTGTTTTCAAGATTAATAAAGATGTGATGTTCTTCTTCTTCCCAAATCATTGTTCAATGTGTGATTGAATTTCTGTTTATGATCATATGATGTTATTCAGATCATTGTTTCATGTTTATTTGATTATCATTTGTTTATATGTGGTCATAATGGTTTGAGGAAGGTATAATTCATTTTGCAGGTCTCTTGGAGTGAGAGGAGCAAGAAGAGGATTGAAGAAAAAGCTTGAACTAGCCTTCAGTTAGTAAGGTGTGGACCTTTCTTATCTCTGAAACTTGCTTATATATGCTTGCTGAACATTGTGCATCTCTCTTTCAACCCCAGTATGTTGATGGCCTCTTAAACCCTAGCCATAGGATACTTTCCTTTACAATAGAATTGGCAAATCTGCTGGGGAGAGCCTTGTCTGTTTGGGGTTTCTCTTTATTCCTTTCAGTCTTTTGCATTGTTTCAGGTCCTTCTTGCCACTTATTCATCCCTTTTGGTTGTTCTTTATCTATGTGGTAAGCCCTTTTATAGCATTAGGGTTTGCTCTTTGCTCTTTCCCCCACCTCCTTTGCTTGGTTTGATTTTTGGCTTATGTTTTTGGTCAGCCTCTATCAGTGATCTTTGTCTGAGTTCAGAAGCTTGTTGGTGTTTGTTTCCTTCTTGTTTTGTTGGTTAACTTCACCATGCCAAAATAATTGGCTTGTCTCTTATGCAAGCCTTCCTTCCAAGTAGGGTTTATATTGACTTTAGTTCTTTCTAGAGTTTGTTTGGTGGTTGTATAGCAAAGTTCCTTTTGCTTTGTTCTTCTTATCTGCATACTTTTCTTTGTAGGTAGTTTTTCTTTTGCATTTATAAAATAAAATTAAAAAGAACGTATACTTGTTTTTGTTGCTTTCCCCCCACCTCCTTCTTTGGCTTGACCTTGTTGGACAAGGTACTGAGCAGCCTTTGTTTGTAGGTTTAGATTGATACTTGGGACTTCTTGACCTTTGTTTATGCAGTCTTTTTGCTTAGTCTCTTCATTCCAAATTTGTTGGCTTGTTTACTTTTGTAAGCCTTCTTTTCAAGAGAGGTTGATATCTAACTTTAGGGAAACCTAGGGTTTGTTTGTGGGGTGTAGAGTAGTTGTCTATTTGCTTTGCTTACAGTACTTGCTTGCATTAGTTGATAGGTTGTTTTTTTTTTGCATTTATAAAATAAAAAGACCAAAAAACATGTTTGCTTTATATGCATGTAGATTAGGTTTTTAGTCTAGATTGCATGGCATATCATTGTTTTTGAAAAAATATAAAAAGAATTTGTTATTTTGTGGCTTTCAAGTTTTTTATTTGAAAAATAAAGAGAATAATTTTTTCTTTTTGCATTTCATATCTCTTTGCTTAGTCATTTTGTTTCAACTTTGAGTCAAAACACCACATAAGTTTCATGCCATTTACCCTCTGACTAAAAAAAACCCTTAAAATAAACGATATAATTTGAAAATTGTTAGTAAGTTTTATTTTATAGGGTCATACACCAACTAGCTCAGGCTAGACTTGTGGATTAGGGAGTTTCAACTCTCCACAAGTGTTAAATTCAGACGTAGTTGGCCAATCACTAGGTAAATCCTTGATTTTATCGACTGTATCTGGGAAGATCCTCTCAAACAGGAGCTAAGCATGAGGCCACGTGGAGGCTTGGACAGAGGAGATAACCCTTCGAATCCTTGTCAAAACGTAACTCAGGACTTTTACGCATCTGGGGATTCTGTCCTAGATAGAGTTTTGGGCTTAGCTACCCTGCCCATGCATATGAGTCTGGCTTGCGACTGTCCCCCCAGACTCTTGGTATAGCCAAGGTAGCCTTTAGTCTCTTGACATCTAGGGTTCATACACAGGTACACCAGAAGGTTAATCTGGTTGACCTTGGACGGGCTTGGAAGGTAACCCTGGTAGAAAGTGTGCGAGGGAGGTGGGTGATTCCTTCGCTTGTGCCTAAGAACATCTACAGGGATGCCAAGTAACTGTCTATCATATTTATTCTGGAAAGTATATCTTATACCTGTTTGTCTGTTTGGCTTTAGGAATTTTTTAGTGAGTGCTATGTGATTTGTCTGTACTTAGTGTGCCTTTAGGTGTGTGCTTTGTAATTTTGGTTGCCTATCAACCTCAGAATTTGTCTCGTGGTTTGAAAATATGGCTAACACCCCTTTGAACACCAACCAATAGATCCCCATGATGGGAACTCCTTGTTCTATTCCTCTCACGGGGAATGTTGGTGTTCCCTTGATGGCCAACCTGAAACTACCTGGATTCACCTTAGGGATACCGGTGTGGTTGTTTTCCACTCCAACTGTCATGAATGCTCCTGATTCTTCTCAAGCTAGCTCCTTATATCAAGGGCATCAAAACACTGCTTCCCCTTCACCTATAGTTGATTCTCCTCCTCCTTCTACCTCATGCGGTGAAATTATTGATACTAGTAACCGACAGTCTAAAAGGAGTAAAAGAAGGAGGAATAGGAAGAAGGCACATAAGCAAGGGGGCACCCATTCAACCTCTGCAAGTCAAGTTGAACCTCACCACCCAGCCTCTGTGGTTCATGCTGGGGGCACCTATCCAACCTCTGCAAGTCAAGTTGATCTTCACCATCTAGCATCTGTTGATCATGATGCTGGGATCCTTCCAAGATTTCCAGGTCATGTTGGATCCATCCACCTAGCCTCTGTTGTTCATGCTGGGGGCACACACTCAACTGCTGAAAAGCATGTTGATCCTAACCATTCAACCTCTGTTGTTCATGTTGGTGGTGCCCATCCAACCTCTGTAGGTCATGTTGGACCCAACCTCTCATCCTCTGATAGTCATGCTGGGGGCAGTCTCTCAGCCTCTGTGGTTCATGCTGAACTCAATCCGTCAGCCACTGCGAGTCATGTTGACATTGTTGAAAAGACTACCCGTTCAAAACACAAGCCCAAGTTTCCTTGTAATATTTGTGAGGGAGACCACCTTACTTATAAATTCCCTTCTATTACGGAGATGCAAAAATTTTGGTTTCATGGTCATCCAGTTTTTGAACATTCTGAAGTCTCTCAACAACCAGCCTCTCTTAGTCAGGTTGGACCCAGTCACCCAGCCTTTGTAGTTCATGCTGGGGGCAAACTCTCATCCTCTTCAGGTCATGTTGAGAGCAAACAGTCAGCCACTGCTAGTCATGTTGACACCGTTGAGAAAACTGGTTGGTCGAAGTGCAAACTTAAGTTCCCTTGTATGCTATGCGAGGGAGATCATCTTACTCACCTATGCCCTGCTATCATAGAGGTGCGAAGAGTGTGGTCCAAGACTCAAGATTTTCCTTCTCCTGAACAACCTATAGTTTCTCAACAACCTACTCAGCCTTTGGTTGATCAAGTGGTTGAACCAATCTCAGATTTGGTTGATCCCACTCCTCTTTCGAAGAGTGATCCTGATGTGATTGAACCAATATCATCTTTGGTCAATCCCACTCTCCCTTCGGAGAGTGGATTTCACGAAGCGGTTGAATCGATTCCATTGTTGATCAATCCCACTCTTCCTTTGAAGAGTGAAGTGTCTACTAGTCACATTTTATTCACTGCCAGTTTAGAACTTACTGAACAAGGGGGCACTGAACTCGTTTCGGATCACCCCCCACCAAGCTCTCGGATTGTTTCCTTTGATTGGGATAGCCTAGTTGAGCCACGCCTTCCTTCTAATGCACCTTTCCAGATAAAGGTCAAAGTTGAACCCTATACGATTGCTCGTTGTATTGTTGATGAAGGAGCCTTAGTTAGTATTTTGTCTGCTTGTGCTTGGCGAGGCATGGGATCTCCCAGCCTTGTGTCGACTGCTAGTAAGTTACTGGCATTTGATAGAAGAACTTGTATAGCCTTGGGAATTCTTGCACAAAAACCTATTACTTTGGGTGGGAAGACTGTCTTAGTTGACTTCATGGTGATAGAAGACCCCTTGGAATTCAATATGCTCATTGGACGTGATTATGTCTATGCCATGCAAGCTGTGGTGTCAACATTCTTTCGTGTGATGTACTTTAATCATGGTGAAGAAATTGTCACTATCGATCAGTTGAATTTTCTTGATCTGTCTCTTGACCCAACTAGAGACCAGGTCTTTCCTTTTTTGGTTCCCAGTGTTTCTATAGACACTACTCCGCCACAGGTGAACTATGTGGCCTCTTGTCCTTTGTGTTCAATTGCTACTGAGAAGCAGCCTCTGTTTTCATGCTTACCTTCTTGGGACTTGGTCCCAGCAGTTGACCGGGTGAGTAATCCTATACAGACTGTAGAGCCTTCTCTCCACTCTGTCGATCCATTTGAAAGTTTAGACATGTGTCCTATCTCGGATGATCTCCTTCCTTCGGATGAAGTCTTCCTAGAGTCTTTGATACAGTCTGACCTTCTTTTGGATGTTGGTTTAGTTGTGACTAAGTCTAACCCTGATTTTCCTAGTAAGCCTGACCTTTCTTCTTATGTTGGTCTTGTTGAGTCTTTGGACTCTCTCTTCGAACAGCAAGTCAGTGATCCTGATGAGTTTGATTTTTCTTATGAATTTTTCAACTCCTGTGATATTGAGTTTGTTCCTACAGACTCTATCTCCCTTGTTGATTTTTTTTCTCCTTCTGAGGTTGATCTTACTGATTATAAACCCTCGAACCTTGGTTCTATAGAATCTTATTTGATTGATTCTACCTTGACTTTACCTTTTATAGAAGATAGCAAAGTCACACGTGTTTCTGCCAAAGTGACCCACATCGGATCGTTTCTTCCGAACATAATTCTGATGTTGTTTTTTCTTGGCGACAGGATTTGTAGTTGGATTCACAACTGTTTATTGGCATCACCTTGTTGTTCAAGCTGTAATTGCATTTGCATGTGCCCTACTTGTGCTTATGAGCCTGATTCTAGCTTCCATGCTTTTAGCTCGTTTTATAAGCCCTCATCTTTGTTCTCATTATCGCCCAACCTTGTATCATTTTGCCTTTGCAACTTGACACCCTTTACCTTGAGGAGATGTTCCCTGAGTGTCCTTATCTTGCTCACTTTCCTTGCATTATGCATAGGTTTGTTCCTTGCGCTTGGAACTAGTTTCTCCTGTCTATGACACTCGTGTCCTCGCATTTAGAGCATTCTTTCTGCTCTCCTTCGAGCTCGTTAAAAACAGTAAGGAGGCCGCGAGTTAACTTTTTCAGACTCGTTAAAACTTCACGGGAAAGATTTTGAGTTTCTTTAGGCCCAGGTCTGACTCCTCAAAATAGACTTGACTACCGAGTAAACTTGTTCATTCAGGCTCGTTAAGAATATGTGAATGGGCATCCACATTGGTGGTAGGTTATCTCTTTCTCGGACCATGTGGAATAATACAAGAAAGGATCCCTCTCTTTTCTATTTTGATTTGAGAAGAGTATTCTCAGGCATAGGTTTATCTCTTTTCTGGACCTGAGGGACTTAACTTATGGAAAAGGAACCCCCGGTATGAGCTTAGTTTTCTCTTTTTCGTGCTCTGGACCAAAACATGAAAAATATTCTGAGTGTACTTTATGTCTTTATCATGCTCGTTAAACCCTGAAGAACAAAGAATCGAGTTTATTGTTGTAAGTGCCATTTCTTGTAATCAAATGGATCTTTTCGAGTGATCTTGCCTTCCTTCACACTTGTAAAACTTAGGCTATATGCTGCTTTTGAAGGAGCATTGGGTAGATGGTAATTTAACCTTTTTCAGACCTTCCTGACTAAGTACAAAAAAGGTGCGCCTTTTCTTCTTCAGAAGTTAAGAGAGTTCTTCTTTGGTATGTGTTATACTTTTTCAGCCTTAGGAGACTAAATTGTATGAAAAAGGACCCCCCTGGAGTCTTCTTTGGAGTTTTCAGACTCTCTAAACTATGAAAACACCATCGAGCATGTACTAGTTCAGGCTCGTAAAATCCATGAATCAGTACTTTATCAAGCATTCTTCTTTCTTTTCTTCGAGCTTGTCAAAAATGAAGATGGTCCTGAGTTCGCTTTCTTGGACTTGTTAAACCTTTACAAGAAAGAGGGGAAGGGAAGTTAATTCACATGTTTTTTACATCATGGTAGCAAGTCTTGTTTCCTTGAACAAAGCACCAGTTTTGAGTCTATCAATAGTTGGGTCCTAGTATTTTGACCTTATCCCAATTTAGAGTTTCTTACTCCTCCAGTTGGTCTCTTTTCCAATTATATGGGGAATCTGTCAATGTCTCCTACATTGTAGTTTTGTTTCGTTGGTCCTTTTTGTGTCAAAAGCTACCTAATTCACTTTTGTGTCATGCTCACTGTTCAAGGATTAAACCTTTGTCGGCCATTCTACAGTTGCCTTGACCTTTTGTGTCGGCCATTCCCTGGTATCAGTTCATTACAGCATTTCTTCAACATTCCTTGTCGTGAAATTCAGTACCAATTCCATATCCAATTAGTCTTTGATTTACCTCGTGTTGGATGATGAAGGATGCCTTAATTCCTTCCTTCCAACGGATCTCTTCCTATCGACTACAACACATCTTGCTTTGGGGATGAGATTTAGAGTTTTATGACAGTACCTTGGGGATTGTTGTCATCAGTGGTAATTTCCCTCGCTATTGGGTAGTGGGAATACCTTAATGTTTCCTACTCGATAGATTCTTCAAGTGTTCAACTTCAAGTCCTTGTAATCACACTTGTTAGAATGTACTAGGTACCTTGGGGACCATTTTCATTAATGGTGGTTTCCCTCGCGTTTGTTAACGGTTCTCCTCATTGACTGGTAATCAAACAGTTTCCTCCATGTTCAACTTCAACTCATTTATTTGCATGGTTAGGATTCGTACCTTTATTAGGTGGTTTGGATTGAAGACCTTGGGCCAACAGTAGCATCCTCATTTTTCTATTGCCCAAGTTGTGCAAGACCTTGTTACATTTTATATGAAATTTTGCTAAGACATTGATCCACCTTGTATTTTTGTGGCTATGATCGATTGTTGAGCATGGATCCACCTTGTTCATTTGTGGCCATGACTCCTTTAGATTTGATATGGCGCCTTTTTGCATATTGAGCAACCATGATAGTTTCATCAGTTATACATATGTTGGATCCGCTTGTATCTTTATGGTGATGTTTTGTATATGGACTTGTATGTCCCAGAGATCATTTTTTCTGACATTTATCTCTCTTACAGGTACCTTCACTCGAGCCTTTCGATCTTGGATTCTCTGCTCTCTCCATACTCAGCTATTTCCTTTATAATGTATTTCGGCTATCGTCTTCCCCTCTAACCTCACACATTAGGGGGCATCTGTTATAGCTCAAAATGACACATCTCTGCCTGTGACCACTTTCCCATGATTCTGTCGCATGTTGACACTTCCATGACGGCACTTCATGAAAGTCATTGAAAGTCACTGAAAAACACCTATATTGGAGGACCCATATCTTGAGTTTTGTAACTCCGTTCAACCTCATCTCTATACCATTGAAAAGTTATTTCAGTTAGCTAAAACTTTCCAGAAGACACCAAGGTATGAAAATGCCTTGAAATACCCTAAAAATTCATTTTTTTGTGTATTCACGACTTTCCTTAAGGAATACCGGCGAATGATACGCGAGTTGCTCTATTTCATACCCGCGAACGAAAAAAGTTGCTCTTATCAGTGAATTTTTGTGCTAGAAACCCATGTATATTTTTCGTATCTGCCACTGTCCAGTTATGCAACCCGCGGATGCCTTTTAAAAATATAAAAAACACACCTTTTGAATATTCGGTTAGTTTGGGTAGTTATGCAACTGACTTCTTTAGTTGTAACCACTTTGTCTTCACCCCTAACTCTTCCTTAACCATATAAATAGAGGTAGGGAGTTCCATGAGAGGGGACTTGGAATTTCTGCATTGTTATGCTGGAGGAATCGAGACTCTCTTTGCCCACACCTTTGCCCTAGAAGCATTCTCCTTGTGTTGCAGATCTTGGAGGCTGAGTTCCTTGGAGAAGAGAAGCAGCAGAACCGGATCAAGGTTTCGTGAGGTGCCGAACTTGAAGAGAAGGTATACTTGTACTTGTTTTCAAGATTAATAAAGATGTGATGTTCTTCTTCTTCCCAAATCATTGTTCAATGTGTGATTGAATTTTTGTTTATGATCATATGATGTTATTTAGATCATTGTTTCATGTTTATTTGATTATCATTTGTTTATATGTGGTCATAATGGTTTGAGGAAGGTATAATTCATTTTGCAGGTCTCTTGGAGTGAGAGGAGCAAGAAGATGATTGAAGAGAAAGATTGGACCAGCCTTCAGTTAGTCAGGTGTGGACCTTTCTTATCTCTGAAACTTGCTTATATATGCTTGCTTAACATTGTGCATCTCTCTTTCAACCCCAGTATGTTGATGGCCTCTTAAAACCTAGCCATAGCATACTTTCCTTTACAACAACCACTCTCTCTCCACACTCTCTCACTCCCCAACACATCCAACTACACTTATCCTCCACCCCCTTATCTACTCCCCAACCCTATCTCTCTCTCTCATAGACACCCGAATTACACATTCACAGGTCACCCCTACCACTTACACCTCCCCTCTCCCCCCCAATTCTTACTAATCCACCTTCCTCCTCTCCCTACCTCTAATTCATCTCCTCCTCCTACCTCTCTCACCACCTCTTCTCCATTACTAACCCCTTCTCAACTCTCTCTCACACCCAAACCCTTGACACCTAACAACCCCCTCCGCAACTTCTAACACCCACCCACCCACACACACGTCCATAGGTCTCCGCCCACCTCTAAACAACCTCTTCCTCCTACCTCTAACCCCTTCTTCTCCCCCCTAACTCTAACCCCACCCAATCCCTTCAATCCTCTAATAACCCACCTCTCTCTCTCTCTCTCTCTCCCCTATGTATAATGATGACCATGGCTCAGATATCTATGTTTGACTAAGAGTTACACATTGGATGCACACAGAATAAGGCTACCTTATTAGTACATTTTGTTCTTAGTATTCCTCTTATAATCGAATTGTTTTAACGTACTACTGGGTAAATGTTTACACTAGAGCATACAATAAATATAATTTAGAGAAATTTATAAAATAACACTATGGGAATTATAGTGCCAATAAAGTACACAAGAGTTTTTTCACATTCATCACACAAAGGTATTCGTCATGCAAAGGGTTGAGCTAGAGCACTAGGGTGTTTCTCATACTATTTTTTATACAATACCTAGATATAATAACTTTGTGTCCAAGTCAATCAAATACAAACTTGTGGACTCAAGTTCATCCCTTTCATTTTATAAATAGGTAGAAAAATAACAATGAGTGATACTGCACAACTAATTAACAACTCGAGAATGGTCCTTTAAAGTATTCAAGTCATTTGTAATTATTTTTTGGGTATACTGTTCAAGTTTAGGGTTAGTTCAGATTTGACATATGTAAATAAATATACTTCAATACATAAACATAAATATAAAACAAGATTCAGAATAGTAATTCTCCAATCAGTAAACTATAATAAAATCACACATAATTTTCACCTCTTCCAAATTTGGTTCTCGAGGCCGCATTCATCAAATGCCATGTACATTAACAAAATGATAAAATAATGTGCAGGAGATACAACAATAAAGAATCATAGCCATTATTTTGATTCTACCCTTTGATTTAGACCTGAAAGGGTTCTGAGGTTCACTTCAGATCCAAAGATTAGAGTGGGCTTCATTGTGAGAAATTTTTTGGAAAGACCTTTCCCATTGAACATGATTGCTCACAAAGGAGGCAAAAGCCCTCATCTGAACATCGCCTGAAAAAGGAACAAGATTCTAATGTTGGTCCAAAGGACAAGCCATCTCATGCAAATAAAGCTCACACAGCAAATTCTGGTCCTCAAAATTACTTCCCAGAAATGTTTCCAAGAATTTCATAGAGGTTGTTATTTCATATGATCTCCCTTCTTTCACAACTATTAGAGGAAATTTCAACTCAAAATGGGCCTTTTAACTTTTATTCAAATTCCATGTCATCATGTGTTAGCCAATGAAATTGCTTTAAATTTGAAATACTGTATAGGTCTTAAACACCTTTTTTAATATAAATTTGGGGATGGGTATCATAAAAAAAAACTACTTTTTTTTGTTTGTATGTTTGACATATCTCCTCATGTTTTTACTCAAATTTCGATTGGGAGAGCTCGTTGGATGTGGAATTAAATTACACATCCAACGAGTACCCATTCGGAATACTTTTGAGAGACCTCGCTACCCCAAAAACAAGAAATACTTGAAAAAATGTGATGATGATGTCATCATCACATTTTTTCAGGTATTTCTTGTTTTTGGGGTAGCGGGGTCCATCAAAAGTATGCCGAGTGGGTACTTGTTGGATGCGGAATTTAATTCTGCATCCAACAAGCTCTCTCAATCGAAATTTGAGTTAACAAACGAGGATATATGTCAAAAATACAAACAAAAAAGTAGTTTTTTTCTTTTCTTCCTCCAAAATTAATAAATATTATTTTATTATTTTAACTATTATTTTATTAATTATTTTTAGGAGGTCCATTTTGAGTTGAAATTTTCTCTAATAGGCTTAATTTAAACCAAATAACCTGCTCGAATATAAAGACAGGGTAAGAGGAGGATGGTACTCTGGTGCCCAATAATTCCTGAGAAAGAGCATACAGTTGGTCTTTTTCCACCTGCATAGACTTGAACTTTTTTAGATCCCTTAGCTCCTTCTGTAGTTCTTCCTCACAGAGTTTCTGGTTCATGAGTTCTTCTGGCCATTTTTTCTTTAGTTCCCTGATGGTATTTCTATGTTCAGCGAGGGAAACCATCCCTTCTTGGTATCTTCCCACCTGGCTCCTCCGCTTCCTTACTTCCATTCTCAAGATCAAGAGTTCTTCTGTAAGCTTCAGGATTTCTTCTTCTTCTGGATGCTCCTCCTTATCAGAATCCATATTAATTAAATTTTGAGGGAGTTTGGTCCACACCTTATCACCTGATGTGCCACATTGAACATTCTGCACTTATGAAGTTACTTCTGGGGGTGCTGGTTCTTGTGTAATAGCATCCCTTCCTAGAATTTCTTCTACAACAACTTCAGCCACAGGTATTCCTGAAACAACTTCTGGAGATGCTGGTTCTTGTGTAACATCATCCTCTTTCTGGGGTTCTCCTATAGCAACTTCAGTAGCTAATTCTGAGGATGTTGGATCTTGTGTGACAACTTCCTCCTGAATTTTAATCTTCTTATCTACCTGATTATCAGTTGCAACTTCAACAGGGGAATGCAAGGCTGTTGGTTTTTGTGTGACAGAGCCCTGCCCTTCTTTTTTTTCACATGTCTTCTTCAATATGGAGCTGTTCCTCAAGGATTTCAGTATCACCTGAGGATTTTGATTGCGTTTGTTCATCTTCTCTTAATTTCAAATCAGGAATGACATCCAATTCGGGGTTGACTTCTTGTTGCATCCTGAGAGTCTCTACTGAAATTTCCAAGGATGTTGGTTCTTGTGTAGCAACATCCTGGTTTACTTCCTCATCTTCCTATTGTTGGGATTCCATTTCTAATATCTCTGTGTCATGAGACAGTTCAGGAGTCATAGTGCAAATTTCTTCATTGAATTCCAGAATGTCTTCAATCCTTGGTTCTTATTCCCTCATTTGGGCAACCACTTGAACAAGAACATTCAAGGATGTTGGTTCTTGTGTATCAGTGTCCTATTTGACCTCATCATTGTTCTGCTACTGGGGTTCCATTTTTATTATCACTATGTCATGAGAGGGTTCAAAGGTCATAGTGCAACCTTCCTCAACAAAATCAGGAATAACCTCATCCTCTGGTTCCCCTATCCCAAATTGGGTGGCAATTTCAATCGCAATATTCAAAGATGTTGGTTCTTGTGTATCAACATCCTGCTCATCTGCAACATTCTTTTCCTGGATTTTTTCTTGGGGAGCCTCACCATCTTTCAAATCAGGTTGTCCTTGTTCTTCCACAGCTATAGGTGCAGACTGTTGTGTTGCAAAGGCATGAACTGTGACCTTGTAACCTGACTCATTAAATATTTCTCCACACACAGGGCAAACCACTCTTTCTTCCTCATCACCAGCCTCAGCAGGATTTTATCCTTCCAGTTGGTCTGTAGCTTCAACCAATGTGTGCAGCTTCTTTTCACTCTGTTTTCTACATGCTTCTAATTTTCTAATTCCTTTTGGAGTAATTGTACTTCCTCTTTTAATAGCCCATTTTCATATAGAAGTCCTTCAATTTGAGGTTCTTCTGCAACCGGTTCCTGTGGGGCATCATTTGCTTTGGGTCTAAGAATGGGGAACTCAATTTGTGCTTCTAGGGTTTCCCATATTTCCCATGCTGCTTCTGCCACTGTGACTGGCCTGGTTCTTTTTCATCTTATTGGTGGTGATGCCTTTATTTTATCTTTTGATCTCCTCCTTTTTCTCCATGGTGCTGGAGTTTCTAAATTTGCAGCTGATGTGGAAGGGATATCCTCTGTTTTGACATTTTCTTGTTCTTGAAGATGTTCTTCCTCAATCAGGGTTCCTCCCCATTCAGGGGAAGATTCAATGGTCAACACCTCTGTGTTTTCTTCTGTTATCATAGCTCTAACATCTTCGGTTTCAACTGTCGCAGCATCTAATGTTGCTTTAGTTTCAACCTCTGTTGTCATAGATACCCTATTATTTAGTCTTTCCACAGGGTTTTCTTGTACATTCTCTCCCAATTGTTCTGCTTGTTCTCCTGACTGATCCTTCGATCCATTCTCATCTCCACCCCCAACTAAATTGGAGGGACTCTGAACCTCCTGTTGCTCTACATTTCCCCCCAACTGTGGATTCACCAGCTCTTCTTGATTTTGAACAGGCCCCATGAGTATAGGTACTTCCATTTCCTCTTCTATTGGAACACCGGGCAGAAGAACGGGTTCCTGAACTTGACCTGTAAATTGCTCCCAAGTTTGGTTTTGTTGAGCAAGGGTCCGTAAAATTATTAATTTAATGAGGCCATGGTGGGTAAGGGAAGAGATTGGATGCTTGGCAGTTCGGACAAACCCTGCCATATTACCTCTACCCTTTGATTTAGACCCGAAAGTACCTCTTGAATTTTCTCCTTTCTCTTTGGATCGACCCCTAACAACCAAAGCTTCTTGCGAAGAGGTTTTAAAGATTGATTTCTTCCTTAACTCCTCAGACAATAATTCTCCAACCACATTGTCAAATTCTAAGATATCAGTTGTACTAAGGCTAATGGAAGAAACTAATTGACCCCAAGATTTAGGTAAAGTACATAAAATATTGATTGCTTTATCTTCATCATCAATTTTAACATCCATACTACTCAACTGGAAAATAAGAGTATTAAAAACATTCAAATGATCTTCTATTTTCATACCTTATTTTATTCTCATACCATACAATTTTCACTTCAAGTAAATTATTTTTGTCAAAGATTTGGTCATATATATACTTTCTAACTTTCTCCATAGGCTTGTTTCTTTCTTTTCTCCAACAATGGTAAATAACACATCATTTGCAAGACATAATCGATTTGTGCTAAGCACTCTGGCATCCAATTCCTCTCATTCATCATCTCTCATAGTTAGAGGTGTCTTTTTCTTACCATCTAAGACTTCCTGTAACCCCTGTTGTACAAACAGATCTCGCATCTTTAATTTCCATAGTTCAAAATTATTTTTACCATTAAATTTTTCAATTTTAAACTTTGCGCTAGACAATGTTGTGAAAAAATTGTGAAGAATTTTTAATAATTTTTTTAAAATATAATATATATATATATATCACCAAAAAACAGGGAGACTCCACCTCCACGCACCTCCTTCACTTAGAAGGCTATGGGATGGGCAGACCCTCACTTTTCTCCACGGTTCAGACAGATAATAATTTTTAAATATATATATATATATATATATATATATCACCAAACTAAGAAGACTTTACCTCAATGCGTCCTCTGCAGACAAGTAATTTACTGTAGCTCTTTTCTTCTCTTCATGACTTCACCTGGGTGCCCTCACTCAATATTGTTTGCAAAACTGCTACCTGTGGAAGGCAATTACATCCCAACATTGATTGATCTGTGATATAAGATCCTATCCAAGCCCATGTGTTTAGAGCTAGACACTCTTTCCCCTCAGTGACACTCCTCTTCTTCATGTCTCGACGATGATCAACAGTTCTTTGGCAGTGATAACCAATAGAATCATCGACTGAGCTCCTTAGTTCCTCTTCTCATTCAGCATCATTCAATATCATGTGCATCCCTCTTATCCTCAACAAAATCCCTCTTCGTGGTTCGAAAGCAGACAAGTAGCTCTCCTCATGGTCTGACGACAAGATCTCTACACCAACGACTTCACAGTCAATTCCAACGATCACGTTCAACAACCTACGATTCCTCACATTCTAACGATGGGATCTCTACACTAGTGACTTCATGGTCACGTCCATCAACCCACGATTCCTCACGGTCCAGTCAATGGAAACAATAATGCTTTCCCTCACACACTCTTCTCTACAGACGACGCTCACTTCTCTCTTCCTCGATGGTTGGCTCTCTTCACTCATGGCTTTGATACCACTTGTTAAAATTCAGAGACAACATACAAAGACAAAAATCATGATAGACAACATTGTAATGTGGTAAAACACCATAAGGGGAAACATCTACGCAAGAAAAGTATTGAAGATCATTAATCAATAACGAAGAGATTACAAGGTGGGTCTTCATCCTATCAGACTACAACTATATTGTGTATCCCAACCATGCACTATATACTAATTCATGAAATAAGTTACATGAGTAAAGCCGTTGCCAATGAAAACTTCTTGTAAACACATTAGTTTAGTTGTCATTATTAACGTCCAATTTGCTAATGTGGAAGGATAAATGGTTTACAAATATGAAAATTGATGTGATGTATTATTGATGTTCATGAGTCACAAATTAAGTAGCAATGCTAGTTTAATTTCAAATTTAAATGTTTTAAAAATTATATTTCAATCTTGTTTTTTTTTTGAATTTTTGAATTTATTTAATAAATCTAAAATTAAAATAACTTGTAATGTTTTAAGTGTGATTCTCTATGATTTAAACTTACTTCTCAAATTCTAGATTGGTATATATTTTTGGTTTAGTGCGATATAGCAAGGTCGCCCCACCAACCATTCTAGGTTCATAAAAAAAAACCATCGTAGTTGTGAAATCTTGGAATCTTTTATGAATCTTCACATGCTCGGATTCTTAAGAGAATGTAGAGTCCAAACTCTCTCAAATCCAAATCCTTCTATCTGAAATCCAAATCTTTCTATACATCATGTGTGTTTGCAAGTGGAGCATTTTTATAAATGTTATTTTGAAAATTATATGAGTATTGAGTATCAAGATTGAGAAGTAAAATTGTTTTTTCACTAGTTTGTTACTTCTCTAATTTGTATACTAGCAACAATCACATCAATATTATTAGTGTGTCCCAATACATTCATAGACTTATATTAGGAAAAACATTATCTATGCATGTAATATATGCCTAAGGAGGTTATTTACCTTTCTAAGGAGGTTATTTCTTGTCTAAGGAGGTTGGAAGTTAAGAATAAGGAGGTTATTTACCTTTCTGTTTGCCCAAGCGATTGGTCGATGTAAGCGCAGATTCCGATAATGACGTGTGGAATTTACGTTAGCAGAAATAAAACAATGGAGGTCGAGTATTCATAGACCTCATGTAGAATTCTTATACTCTTCGTTGTTGGATATATTTTATTCAAATGCACATCTCAATCATCTAGGAGCACGAAAACTCTTTTCAGAATATAAGTATTGCCATACACATATCTATATTTCAATTTGTCCACTGACATTAAAACTACAAGTTTGTAATGTCAAAACTCAATTTAAATTAACAATGTGAAAGAGATTGTTTCTTACTCTGCAATCAACCTTTACTTTATTACAAGACTATCTCACCTTATGTTCATCACAAGACTATCTTACCTTATGTTTCTGCATTGGCTGATTTGCTCTTATGTTAATTTATATGATTAAAAAGAAAACACAATAAAAAATATTTAGAAATCTTGTTTTTTTTTTTAAACGGGTCGAGCCCGTCTTTTTTGCCACATCACACGGCTATTGGAGTTGGACGGAGGAGAATGCATTTTTGAGTGTGCCAAAGCCATCCACCTCCACCTTTGGATCAACCTCCTATTTGTGAGGTATTTTCTTCATTTTTTTTCATGTTTTTTTCTCTTTGTTCATCAATTTATTTTCCCTAAATTGAAATATTAAACCAAAATAAAATAAATTATGGCCAATGGAAACCAAATCCCCAATTTAATCATAAAAATTAAATAATTTTGATTATTTACCAAAATTCATACCCAAAATTCACATGCCCAATGGAAACCAAAACCCCAATTAACTCAAAAAACAAATGAATTTCACTATTTCCATATGCATATTCACAAGCATCCTTGTGAATCCATACCAAAATTCACAAATATGCAAAGTTTGTCAAGCACATTGCAAGTTTGCATAAGTAATTTACATGCCCAATGTAAACCAAAACCCCAATAACTCATAAAAAACAAACGAACTTCACTATTTGCATATATGTATATTCACAAGCATCATTGTGAATCCAAACCAAAATTAACAAATATGCAAAGTTTGTCAATTATGTTGCAAGATTGCATACAACTAAAAAAAATCAAGTAGAATTCATATATTCCCCTAAAATACATAAACAAACATGGTAAATCCCTTGCCTCTATGCGAAATATTGAAGTTGGTCTTCCAAGAACATCAATAAACACCTTATAGTTTTGATGAAACTTCCTAATCTAAGTGTTAAAATAAGGTATAGAAGCTTCGCATGCTTTTAACAAATATTTCGTCTTGAACGAAGGGTACTTTTTGGTTAAGGTCAAGACAAGAAAGTTCAACAATAGAGTCTACAAACGTGAAGATACATAGGTAGGTTGATGTGTTTGATTAAACATGCCAATCACATACTATCATACGTGATATAATCCAGTGGAAACCTTGCAACCATAAAATCCATAAAGATCTGCTAAATAGACTTTGGAGTCCAAAAAACATCACGCTACAACAAATAATTACATATCTACAAAATCGTTTCCTATATTGGGATTTTATTCATCAATAACACATTAAATGCTGCCTGTTCTAGGGTCTAACTGTTGCCTCTACCCACAATTTGGGAGCTGGTCTTGCGAAGGAAATAGTGAACACCTCACAATTTCGATGAAACTTCATAATCCAAGCCTTAAAATAAGCTAGAGGAGCTTCGCAATCAACATATGCACTCAAGACACTTTATGTACACACGCATACTTAAAAATTGGAATTAATACTTGAATTTAGGGCATAAATATGAAATGAAAAAATGTTAAATGTTTATTCTTTATTGTAAAATTCAAGAACAATTTTTAAATTTACATGATAGATTTAGTTTATGTTGTTATTTGTCGTACATTAGTTATAGAGTTTTCAGTGCTTAGAGATGTCATTATATCATGTTTTTATATTTCTAATGATATTTTATTTGTATTTATGATTGCAGTGGCTACTATGGATAACAATGCGGAGATACTGAGGGTTATTGGCCATTTGAGAGAGATTGGTTCTTCTTGGAGGGGTGGAGATGAGCTCCGTCGCTCCTTGTCAGATTCTTTGTTGTCTATTGTTGATGTTATCGCAAGATCGAATGATGCTTTGTATAGCATCGCATCTTACAGGGAGAGGAAAAGACAACAATACATTGATGGGTTGAGCTACAACGAGGTAAAAAAGCTCAAAATAACAAAACAACACATCTATACATTGTTTAGACTTCCTAGGACGAATGACATTCCATAGATCAACATGCCACATATTTCTATTGAGTGGTGCACCTTTCCACCCATCAGAGACAATTAGATGGATAGGTGGTACATGGTTTTTGACATTTCCCCTGATAACAATAGGGAAGTATCGTTGTACTTCCTCCAAAAATTGTATCCAGAGTTTGTGATGGGGAAACATGTCAACTATTTTGATATGTTGGGCTTCTAGGGAGTTGGTAGGGGGATGCCCCAACACCAACCAATGATAGGCATATAGATTCCAATCCACATATACCTACACCTCGTGCCCAGTTACCAAGGGCAGTCATCCCTCCTGTACATGACATGGTTTCCTTGACACAGTAGGCATTTTTTACTCTAGCTGAGATGGTCGCTCGACACACGACCACTATTGACCCGAGAGCACCCTCTTCCTCTGCTAGTGTACAACCACCAGCTTCTGGTAGTGGAGGGACATATATTGGTGGGGATATACCAACATCCCATGTGCCTCAAAGTGAGCCATGATGTATTCACATCATGTGGGGGACCCTGTTATGGTCTTGGACCAAGACATGGTACCACTACAATGGTTGGTGGTCAGGTAAGGACATTGTTTTAAAAATCTATTATTGTTCAATTTTTAATTTTTCCATACTATATGTAACATATTAAAAGATTCATAACATATGCAATATTTACTCTTGTAAGAGATTGATGCCTCTCATGGGGGTGGTACTGCACCCAGTGTGGTTGTACCCAAGGCCTAAACAACCACCATTGAGGTAATATTTAAACATTTGTCATTTTGTTAATACATACCATTTTGTTAATGCATGCGTTAGTCTTGAATAGTTTATTAAATTGTATAATATTTACAATTTTTGAAGTTGTAGGAACCCCACTTAGAACGTGATGCTAGAGACCTTGATATCAATGACATAGTCCAAGGTGGAATTTACGATTACTTGAAGAATGTAAGTACACGGGTTATGACTGAATCTTGTTCGAATTATTTAAATTTCTTACTGTACACTCCTTTATAGATCACTAATATTTATAATTTTTAAACTTGTAGATGCTATTAGCATCTTTTTTTTTCATGTCAAGAAAATGTTTAATGTGGGGCTCACGATCCCTTGAACCCATTCTCAATTTTATTACATATTTTTGGTTGGATGAAGGTCTACTATTGTCATGCCAAAACGCTTGCACCAGTCCCTTTACCACATCAATGAACTTCATATCGAAGCGCGGCCACCTACCAACGAAGGACCAGACATCTGTTTCACCAGAGTCAAGTTGTTCTCTTCTAGAACAATACCTACAGAGTGATTTGATATCCAATCCTACAAGTTTGTATGTAGGCTTAAGAAGGAGAAGGGCCCTGGTGCTTTTGTTCATGATTGATTGTGACAACACACGGCGAGCTATATTGCGATCCTTTGAATGATATTTCTTTCCAATATTACTAAATTCATCTACCAAACTTCTGACAACATAAGAACTTGGTTCAGAAGTGTTCATCATCTTTATCCTTAAGTTTTTCCTAACAACAGTCATAGACCTAGACTTTAACAATGATATAAATAATCTACATTTATCTCCATCACATTTAGAATCAAAATAGTTGACAAGTATCTGTTGATCTTGATATGCAATATTGCATTTAGATAGCGTACCTTCAAGCGAACCAATGAGAGTTTCGTCGATTTTTATACGTTTTGGAGTTCTTCGGCGTGAATTTGCTAATGGAGGTAGGGAGGTTGGAATTGCACCCTGTACCATATCACCCGGTCGGTTTGGCGTTTGAACATGAACTTCATGTCCTTCTGTGTCTTCCTGACGGTCGGACGGTGGCAATTGAAAATCCTTTTGAGTGGTGTAAACAACATTGTCTTCTTTGAGCATACCTTCGGCATTCAATGTCTCTCCAACTTCGTCACTTGTATACCCACATTCAATTAAATATGCAAAGGTTTCAAGTGGCCTTGATGTGCACCTATGTTTTACTCCTTGATCAGTGCCATGCAGTGCTCGTTCTTCTACTAATATGGTGACCGAAGGCCCCTCGAGCGAATTCTTTTGTCTTTCTTGATGTGAATTGGTAGGAAGAACTATGGCATCCTCAACAACTAGAATTGGTTGAGTGTCCATAGAGCGTCTTCGATTAGTCATGTCATTTCTTTTCTTCTCTCTAATTTCTTCAAGGATTTCATTGGGTATCCACTTCCTTGATGATTTTCTTGCAAGATTGCGTGAGTTTTCCATGACCACAATGATCCATGATATATATGGTTTCCTTTGCTAGCTCCTCAATGGGAAACTACCCAAGCTTGGTTTATTTGTCGCTCAATTATGTCTAGATACTCAATATAGGGGGAAGATTGGGAATAATGCTGCCTTTGCTAGCTCCTCAATTCCAAGAAAAACAATGGTAGAGATGCTCTATGGGAAATTCCCCAAGCTTGGTTTCTTTCTTGAGCAATTGTGTCTACATACTCTTGAGCTAGGGGGAAGATTGGGAAGAATACGTCGCCTTTTCTAGCTCCTCAATTGCAAAAAAAACAATGGTAGAAATGTTGTATGGTGCTCCTCAATGGGAAATTCTCCAAACTTGGTTTCTTTCTTGCTCAATTGTGTCTACATACTCCACCATAGTGACCAAGTTAATGTTTCCTTTGCTAGCTCTTCAATTGCAAGAAAAACAATGGTGGAGATGCTCTATGTGGCTCCTTGCTCAATTAATGGATTCTTTCTTGTTCAATTCATTCTTTATTTCTTGCTCTTCAATGTATACCATGCTCCAAGCAATACTTAGAAACTTGTGGTGGAGATGCTTGATTCACAAAACAAGTTTGTGTGTGGTGGATATGCTTGATTCACAAAACAAGTTTGTGTGAAAATATGGTGAAGAAGATAATGTTCATGCACTGTCTGTAACTTGAATTTGCGCGTGGACTATCAAACCTGTGAAAATGTGTTTAGAGTGTTTCTTGGACAATGCCTACTACTGTTTATACTGAGGATAAATGCACACGCATTATTGTTAACTAAAACAAGGGCACGTTTTGGATACATAAAACGCGTGCGTGTTTTACTCTAATAGAATTTTGGAGCATTTAAGAAGGTATTTGCACAACTAAGGGATCATTCAAGGTTTAGGGGGAATTAACAAGCACTCCCTTAGTCTTTGTGCCTTAACAGCCCCCCTTTCTTCAACCTAACTATATTGTTTTACAACTCTAAGGATGTCTAATAAGGGGATACATGGGGATATGTGTGTGTGAGAGAGAGAGATAGGTTAGGGGGTGTTAGTGGTAATGGGAGACATACGAATGTGTGTGTGTGTGTGTCAGAGAGATAGGTTAAGGGGTGCTAGTGGTAAGGTCTGACATATGGATTTGTGTTTGTGTGCCATAGAGATAGGGTAGGGGGTGCTAGTGGTAAGGGGAGACATAGGGATGTGTGTGTGTGTGTGTGTCAGACAGATAGGTTAGGGGGTGCTAGTGGTAAGGGGAGACATAGGGATGTGTGTGTGTGTGTCATATAGATGTGTGTGTGTGCCATGTCAAAGGGGAGACATAGGTTTAGGGAGACATGAGGATGAGGATAATGACGATGGTGATGATGATGGTGATGATGATAACGATGATGATGATGATGATGTTGATGT
>LPNX010824794.1:1790-68867 GCA_001517045.1 Pseudotsuga menziesii | reverse complement strand
GACTTGCATGTTGAATTTCAATGATGAAGATAATTATGTTGGCCTCTTACAAGTTGAAAAAGAAAAACCAGTGAGACATTGCAGAGAAGAAGAAGATCAGCTCTCGGAATTATATTTTGATGGATCCTCATGCAAAGAGGGTGCTGGAGCTGGGGTCTTACTCATTTCTCCTGGAGGTGAGACAGTGAAACTCATGTATAAGCTGGAGTTTGTTACCACTAACAATACTGCTGAGTATGAAGCTCTGATACTAGGACTGAAAGCTGCTAAAGACTTAGGCATTCAGCAAATTACTACATATGGCGACTCTGAGTTGGTTGTTCGACAGGTGAAGAACAACTATCAAGTAAAGAAGGATTTGTTGAAGGTCTATAGAAATGAGGTATGGGATATGATTGACAATTATTTCATAGCATTCAATATCACTCATATTCCAAGAAATCACAATGAGACTGCAGACTCATTAGCTTTGGCTGCCTCATATTTTAAAATTCCTAAAACTACTCAGCTAAGATATCCTATAGAGGTAAGGTACAGACCATGTGTACCTGAAAATGTGAAGCACTGGAGGGTTTTCGAAGATGATATTGAAATTAAGAAATTTATTGAGCTTACATATCAGTTTTCCAATGCTCAAATTGATCAAGATGAAGGAGAAGAACAGGATGATGAGTCTGCTGAAAGTGAGTCTGCTGAAAATGAGTTTGCTGCACAAGAGATAGCAGGCCATAAGATCATTGAGTTGAAGAGTAATTTTATCCCTAAAGGTTTAGTGCCTTTAGAAAGAATTTTTACCAAAGATGATACACCTTCTAAACAAGTAGTCCAATCTTCAGAAGATAATGTAATGGACTGCAATATTGGGACTACAAAAAACCCAAGAATGGTAAAAATTTCTAAATCTCTGACAGCTGAGCAAAGGAGCAGATATATCAAGCTTTTGAAAGAACATGTGGATGTATTTGCATGGTCCTATGAATAATTAAGAATCTATGACACAGAAATCATTCAGCATAAGGTTCCCTTGAAGCCCAATGTCAAACCTTTCCAACAGAAATTAAGAAGGATAAATCCAGCCTTATTTCCTGTGATTGAAAAGGAAATAAAGAAGTTGCTGGATGCGAAGATAATCATTAGAGGAAGTTTGGGGTCTAAAATGGGCCTCCTAAGGAAAATAATAAAATAATAGTTAAAATTATAAAATAATAGTTAAAATAATAAAATAATATTAATTAATTTTGGAGGAAGAAAGAAAAAAACTACTTTTTGTGTTCGTATTTTCGACATATCTCCCTGTGTGTTTACTCAAATTTCAATTGGGAGAGCTTGTTGGATGTGGAATTTGATTCCACATCCAATGAGTACCCACACTGCATACGTTTTATGGACCCTGCTACCCCAAAAACAAGAAATACCTGAAAAAATGTGATGATGACATCATCATCATGTTTTTTCAAGTATTTCTTGTTTTTGGGGTAGCGGGGTCCATCAAAAGTATGCAGTGTGGGTACTCGTTGGATGCAGAATGAAATTCTACATCCAACGAGCTCTCCCAATCGAAATTTGAGTAAAAACACAATGAGATATGTTGAAAATACGAACAAAAAAAATAGTTTTTTTTAATGACAAATATGTCAATTCAACCATTATGGTTGACTTATTTTATTGAAATTCTATTGGTTCTTGAATTCCAACTCACAAAAACTTATTTTGGCACGTTTTCTTATAAGGCCCATTTTAGACCCCAAATTTCCTCTAATGAGTGCCTCTCAGGTACTCTTCCTGGGTTGCAAATCTTGTACCTGTCAGGAAAAAGAATGGGGAGATTAGACTCTGTGTTGATTTCAGGAATTTTAACAGATCTTGATTAAAAGAAAACTATCCTCTACCAAAGATTGAACAGGTATTACAGCAGGTAGTTGGAGCACAGAGGATTTCCATGGTGGATGGATTTTCAGGGTACAATCAGATTGCCATGCACCCTGATGACAAAGAAAAGACAACCTTTACCATGCCCTGGGGGACTTTTATGTATGATAAGATGCCCTTTGGTCTGATGAATGCTAGGGAAACCTTTCAGAGGGAAATGGACATTGCATTCGTGGTAGAAAAAGATAAATTTGTTGTCATCTATTTAGATGACATCACTGTGTTCTCACAGTCTGATGATGAGAACTTAAAAAATTTGAGACAGACTTTCCAGAAATGCAGAAAATTTGGCTTGTCTTTGAACCCCAAGAAATCTCATTTTGCTGTTCAAGAGGGAAGATTGTTGGGTCACTTGGTGTCTGCTGATGGCATCAGAATTGATCCGGAGAGA
Organism: Pseudotsuga menziesii; assembly: GCA_001517045.1. Lineage (NCBI taxonomy): Eukaryota > Viridiplantae > Streptophyta > Pinopsida > Pinales > Pinaceae > Pseudotsuga > Pseudotsuga menziesii. Next base: position 66,547 of record LPNX010824794.1, on the reverse strand, counting down.
GTCCAAGCAATACTGAAGATTAGTTTTCCCAGGAGTAAGAAGGATGTGAAATCATTCATTGGTAAGATAAATTTTCTGTGGTGGTTTATTCCTAATTTTGCTGAAACTATAAAACAAATCACAACTATGTTAAAGAAAGACCAAGAAGTCAGGTGGACTGTTGAAGCAAAGGCATCATTCGAGAAAATCAAGGTGGCTTTGACTGAAGCACCTGTGTTGGTAAGTCCTGATTTTACCAAGGAGTTCCTTACTTTTTCTTTTGCTCCAACAGATACAATTGCAGCTATCTTACTTCAGAAAAACAAGGAAGGGCTAGAGCAGCCCATTGCCTTTTTCAGTAAAACTCTCAGGGATTCTGAACTGAAGTATAGCATTCTGGAAAAACAAGCTTATGCTCTCGTGAAGGCTCTGAAATTTTTCAGAATTTATATTCTGCATTCAAAGGTAATTTCATTTGTTCCAAATGCTGCAGTGAAGGATATCTTGACACAGCCTGACAGTGAAGGAAAGAGAGGAAAATGGATTACAAAGATCATGGAATACGAGGTGGAAATCAGACCTACTAAGCTTGTCAAGGGACAAGGTTTGGCCAAGCTGCTGGCTGATTCAAATTGTCAGGCATTAGGATTAAATATCATGGCTGAAGATATTGCTCATAAAGAAGATCAAGCAGCACTTGAAAAGGAAAAGATCATGGATTTTTATTCATCTTCAGTTTGGTATGCTGATATTGTTTATTTCCTGTTATTTTTGCAATGTCCTGAACACTTGGATAGAAAGGCTGTCAGATCTCTGAAACTGAAAGCTACAAAGTACTGTCTAGTTGAGGATCAATTGTTTTGGAAAGACCCAGGAGGTATCTTGTCAAGGTGCTTGGATCAAGCTGAAATAGGGGAAGTAATTTCAGAATCTCATGAAGGAGCTTGTGGGGGGCATAAGTATTGGAAAGCTACAACATATAAAATCTTACGAGCTGGATACTATTGGCCTTCCCTATTCACAGATGTTTACTAGCAAGTAAGAGCTTGTATACCCTGTCAGAAATTTGCAGGTAAATAGAAGTTGTTGTCTTTGCCCTTAAATCCTATTGCAGTCAATGCCCCTTTTCAGCAATGGGGTCTGGATTTTATTGGAGAGATAAATCCAGCATCTTCAGGACAACATCATTGGATTCTGACTGCCACAGATTTTTTCACAAAATGGGTGGAAGCTATTCCTACAAGGAATGCTACAGATAAGGTGATTATGGAGTTCATTGAAGACAATATCTTGAGTAGATTTGGCTGTCCACACAGATTAACAACTGATAATTCCAAAGCATTCAAATCCAAGGCAATGGTGGCCTTTTGTGAGAAAAATGGCATTATTTTGAAACACTCAACTCCCTATTATCCTCAGGGAAATGGCCAGGCTGAATCATCTAACAAGAATGTCATTCAAAGTATCAAGAAATTGATGAAGCATAATAAAAGGTCTTGGGATTCAATGCTGAAGTATGCATTGTGGGAAGACAGGATTACAGTAAAACAGGCCATTGGTACTTCTCCTTTTCAGCTAGTATATGGCACAGAGGCAGTATTCCCTGTTCAGTTGGGGATTCCAGTGATGAAATTCCTCCAAAACTCTCAAGAGGAACCCGATGACATGCAAAGGAGGATCTTTGAAATGATAGAGCTACAGCAGCATAGAGAGAAGGTGGACAAAGAAGCTCGGCTATACAGAGCTAAGGTAAAACACAGGTTTGACAGAAAAATTAAAGAGCATACTTTTTCAAAAGGTGAGTTGGTGTTAAGATGGGATGCAAGAAAAGAACAGAAGGGTAAGCATGGAAAATTTGATAATATTTGGTTTGGCCCTTTTCTGATATCAAAATTTTTGGAAAATAATACATTTATCTTGCAGTCCCTGGAAGGTGAGGAGTTTCCCAACCCTGTTAATGGGCGATTCCTCAAGCATTTCTATAGTTTATGAGATCATTTTCACTCTTCATTGTACATACTGGTGTGAGTGAGGTTAAATAAATACTCCATAGCCCAATGGAAGTTTGCAGTTAGGTAAATAAAAGACAGAAGGCACTGGTCTACAGGTTCTTGAAGCCTCGCAGGGAGGACTTCATCCCGCAGCTGGAGCCAGATGTTAAGTCAGGAAATTTTTTCTGCAATTTTGGTTTGACTTCTCCATTTTTGGTTTGCTTTTTCATTTTATTTCATTTTAGGTTTTGTTTTGAGTCTTATTTTGAGTTTCCTTTAAGAAATTTTTGGTTGATTTGATAGTTTTTGAGCTCGCTTTTATAGGTTTTATTTGATTTTTTTTGGTCTTTTGCATTCAAAAAGGGGTTAAAGAAAAGTTATATTATCAAAATTGATTCATTAATGTTTATTTGGAGGCCACCTGGACTTGATGTTCAACCTAGAAACTTTTTAAACCTCCTACAAATTAGCAGAAAGTTGAAAAACAACGAAATTTTAACATTGGCTATATTCTTGTAGCGCTGGACAAAAATTTAACAAAGGGCGCGCTACAAGAATATCGCGGCCCTTTGTTTTTTCAGTTTTCAAACAAAATTCTATCATGATTTCAGTTTGTGAATGACTAATCGCATTGGGTGAGTGGTTTAGCATGTGTATGCTGCAGTTTAAGCACGATTTCAGGTGGTTATCAGTCTCGAAACAAGTCAAGCTCATCATTGCTTATAATGCGGAAGCAGTTGGACAGATATCAGCAAATCTCGGTCTAAGCTGGCATAATTCTCTTTGTACACGTATTATCATAGGAGAAGAGTGCTCGTGAAGCAAATCAAATCACTAAGAAGGAGGATTCTGTTGCTGTGGAGAAGAGACAGTGTTATAGACGCCAGCGAAAATTAGGGCTTCTTAATTCACTTACCTTCAATCAAGGAAATCATATGAAGACAACTGTACGCATAAGGAGAGGCATTTGATAGTCCAAGATGAAGGTTTAAGCCGTGGCAGTTGAATAATTTACAGGTATTTCAATACAAACCCATATAATTGAAAAAATTGGGTTTTTCTCGCTGGAGATTATTTTGGAGAAATTGGTTGCTGCAGAGGTTAGAATAGGTTCTAAAATGAACCGTTCACCATAGAAATAGCTGTCTAAAGCTATTTTGAAGAATTTTAATGAACAGAGTGTCATAATAACCTTAAGTTTAAAGCATTCACTTTTGGAATTTCGAGGATAGTTTAAAGGAAGGTTGTTATGTTTTGCTCTCTAACCTACTCAAGAAACTCTGATATTGATGCATATTGGCTGTAATGAGCTAACTGAATAGGTTTCTTCTCAGACCTAATGCCAATTTGAATCAGAGTCTACAGTAAGCAGCATTGAGATGAATTATAAACTGTTTTATTATGCTCATCTTTTACTCTGAAAGTGTTCGGTCTGTTTGAGAAGCTGGTGATAGTTGTTATAATTTGTAAAATCAATTGCTTGGAGAGCAATGTTCAATTGCTTGGAGAAAATGTTGGCTTTTATACACAGGATTTGGTGAGAGTTTGTTGGCTAATGTGAATATATTGCAGACAGTGGTGTTTTTTTTTCTTCTCATACAGGTCCAAATCTCCAGTCGGTCAAATAAGCCTGTGGTTGATATTACTTTTGCAAAATATGAAGTTGTGAAGATTTGAGAGTATTTGAAGATTTAAGCTGGTTGATACAGAGAAATAGAAGTGCAATACTGAAATAGAACAGCCACATTCACTGACATCCTTCAATTACATTGAACAGCCTGGACACTGCAATTAATCAAAGTGATATTTGTGTGATTTGAATCAGTTTGTATTGAAAGAGGAGTTCATATCTGAATTCATATTATACTTATAGCCTCCTTGAGCCTAAAATGAGGAGTTTGAGTGGCTTATATTCTAAAACAGTTCGACATTATGCTTGATGGTGCATTTTTGAAATTAAGCAGTGCTATATTGTTCTTATGACAGTTTTCACTTATGATTGATCTATTCTCACAGTTTATCCATCTACAGACCTAATTGTATGGTTGAGACAAGGGAACATTGAAGGTTTGTCCAGGAATGTATAGCAGATTGTGAAAGAGTTCAAAGAACAGAAAACCAGTTTACAAAGCATCTGTGAAACCTAAAACCAGATTGTTTCTAATTCATGAAAGAAGAAGATGGGCAAGAGTGGAAAAAGTGGTAAGGTCAACAGGGCTGAGCCCACTGACTTAACCTGGATTGAGAAGCTTCCTGACTGTGCAGAATTGTTCAAACAAGCAGGTTGGCTAAAGTTCTTCAGGAAGATAGATGGCTACAATGCACAGGTGTCTTGTAAGTTTGCCCAGGGACTTAAAGATGATATGGTCATGATGGATGCTCTAAAATTCAAACTGACCATGGAATTAATTGCAGAGGCTATTGAGATTAGTAATGAGGGTGAACGTTGGTTCAAAAAGTTGCCTTTTGATTTTGAACCACAAAGGTACATGTTGCCTAATGTGACTCCTGACTGGAACAAGGGTATTCTTATTCAAAATTTTAGGAAAGAATGGATTGAGCCCATAAGGATACTTCAGAGCTATGTGACCTGTGAGGGAAGGTATTCATTTGTATTTAAATATCATTTTAGATTCCTCCAACACATAGTAGGAGTCTCCAAGATGAACTTGCCCTTCTTCTTTTTGAGGAGCCTGCAGAAAATGTCCAGCAGGATAAAGCAACATGAAGATCATACCTCACAATCTCATTTTCATCATGGTCTGATCAAACTGATCATCACCACAGTGTTGCAACATGAGGGTAGGACATGGGACTTCTTTTTATTCTGGTCAGATGTTCATCCACAGCAAGAAGACCAGCAACCCAAGAAACAGACTGATAAGGGAAAAGTGATGATGAAAAAGTTAGGTCACACAGTCAAACCTTCAGATAGAGATGATGTTAAGGCTAAGAAGGTAGTAGAGCAGGTAAAGGCTATCATTCAGTTCAAAATGTCTTCAGATTTCCCTAAAAGTAGGCAGTCATTGTTTGCAGGAGAGAAAGTGCAGCCTAGTTTGCAATTGCCACCAGCAGCAGATACTCAAGATACCAAGACTATTGATGAAGAGAAGGTTGTTGTACTTGAAGATGAAGTGCAAACTAAACAAAGAATCCCCCTCACCATTTTGTCTGAGGATGAATGATATTTATTAGAGGATGAACAGCCAGTTGATGAAGCAGAGCTAAGTGCTGAAGCATATGGAGAATTCCTTACCTCAGAGGTTAAATCAGCTAGACCTAAGAAGAAGAAAAAGAGAATTGTAGCTTCATACAGAAGGCCTAAAACTAGGTCAACTAATAAACTCAGGTGGAATATGAAAAAGCTACTTAATCCCAAACTAAATTTCACACAAGAAGCTGTTGTGATTGATTCTTCCTCTAATGAAGAAGCAGAAATTGTTAAACAGGGCAGCAAAAGCAAGGGAAAGTTAATTGACAAGCCTTCTTCTTCTTCTCAGCCTGCAAAGACAAAAAAATCACAGTTAGTAAGAGAGATTGAACAGCCTAGGTCTGAAATGTTAGAAATAATTATTGAGATAAAATATAAACTCATCAAACAGCAGGAAGAAGAAAAAGCAAAAGCATGTACTCTTGAAAATCAGGAATGGGATGAAGAGGATCTAGCTATACTCAAGCAAGCAGGAATTATAGAAGAGTCTATTGTTCATGTTGATTTCTCAGATATTTTAATGCAGGATGCAAATGTATTGGAAAACCCTAGTTTTGATGATGAAAGCTTGCAGGAAAGAGTTCAGAAATACAAGCAACAGGTAAAACAATTACAGGAGACAAATGACAGTTTGTTTAAAGTCAACAAGGGGCTTATAGAGGAGCTACAAGATGTACATCATCATTTCCTACAGCTATCAGAAGTGTCTAAATAAGTGTTAAAAAGGAAGGCAGCCACTGACAGGTATTCTACAAAGCTAGAGAAGACAGTGGAAAGCTTACAGCAGGAGAATGAAGACCTTAAGGAAAAGATAGCTGATATGAAAAGAAAGCATAAAAGAGCAAAGAGGAGGTCTCAAAACCTAGATGGTTTAGACCTACTTGCTGAAGCAGCGAAGGAGCTTTGAATCGATTATGCTTTAATTAATGAATCAGTTTGACAAACAGTTTTTGTTAATGATTTGCTATTTTTAGCAATTTTGTAAATTTTGTAAAAAGGTACTTTTTACTTTACCTTAGTGATTCGATGGAGACAGTTAGGATGTAAGACCTAACTGATTTTGGGAGAATTTTCCTATTTAGATGAGTTAGCAAGACATTGTTAAGGTTCTGATTTTTGGGAGCATCAGGAGGTCTGCAAGCTACTTGTACTTTCAGACTTGTTCAGAGATAGGTACTGTAACTCTTATAAGCATTTTCTGATGAAATAATGAGATATATGACTTTTTCCCCTTCATTTTGTCTGTGTTGGCTTCATGTTTGAACTTGTTTAGTTTCTTAAATGACAAATTCATTGCCGGTTAATGTGTATTTCCTAATAGTGCTTGTCCTTTATGTGTGAATTTCAGCACAGTCTTTTTGTTGGATCTTATGTGATATGTTATGCATCTTTATCAGTTTATGTTTATGATTTAGTTGTTACTTGTGTTTTGAATGTATTCCCTGTATGTTTTTGAAGCTTACAACCAAAAACACATAAACCAAAACCCTAAACCCTAGTTGAACTGAGTTTTACTCTTGAGATTGTGTTGGCTTGTTTCCCTAGCCTTAGAAACAATTTCTAACACAAACAGATGGAATAATATGTACTGAAAAACTAACATGTTGTAATATAATTACCTCTTCCTAGGAAATATCTTCCCCATGGGAGGGACTGCTGCCAACAATTTCATGCCTCTCTATAGAGCCAGATAACACCTACAAGTTTAAAAATTATAAATATTAGCAATCTATAAAGGAGTATTAAGTAATAAATTTAAATAATTTGAACAAGTTTCAATCATTAACGATGTACTTAATTTCCAGAGGTAATCATAAATCCACCTGGGGGGGCATTCACTGAGATCAATGTCTCCAACATCCTGATCAAAACGGGGTTCCTGCAACTTCAAAAATTGTAAATGTTAGACCATTTAAAAAATTAATTGACTAACACATGTATTAACAAAATTACATGTATTAACAAAATGATATGTATTAAAAAAATGACACATGTTGAAATATTACCTCGGTGTTGGTTGTTTGAGCCTCAGATACAACAACACCGGGTGCGCTCTCCCCCACCTTTAGAGGCATCAAGCTCCTGCAAGAGTAAAAATTGCATATATTAAGAATCTTTTAAAATGTGTACAATATGGAAAAATTAAATTGAACAACAATATAGTTTTTACAATGTCCTTACCTAACCATCAATCATCGTAGAGGTACCATGTGTTGGTCCATGACCATAATAGGATTGACCACAAGTTGTGCACACATGTGTCTCACTCAAGGACACATGAGATGCCATTTTATCCCCACCAATATATGGTCCTCTACCACCGGTAGTTGGTGGTTGTACCCCACCATAGGAAGAGGGCCCTTCCTGATCAATAGTTGTGGTGTGCTAGGAAATCATCTCAACTAGTGTAAGAAATTCCTACTGTGTCTAGTTAACCATATCATGTGTAGGAGGGATGTCTGGGCTTGGTATCTAGGAATGGGGTGGAGGTATATGTCAATTGGCAAATATATTCCTAGCATTGGGTCAGTTTTGGAGAATCCCCCTACCAGCGCCCTGGAAACCCAACATGTTAAAACAGTTGACATGTTTTCCCATCACAAACTATGCATAAAGTTTCCAGAGGAAGTACAATGGTACATCCCTGTTGTTGTGTGGGGGAATATCAAAAACCATGTACCATATTTCCATCCAATGGTATCTACTGGGTTGACAGATGCACCAACCAATCAAAATATGTGGTCTACTTCTCTCTTGAATGTTATCCATCCCAGGGACTCTAAATAGTGTATATATATTCTCTTTTTTTATTTTGAGCTTCTTAATCTCGTTGTAACTCAAACCATCATCATATATTTTCTTTTTCTCTCCTTGTAGGATTAATGATATACAAAGCATCATTCGATCTTCTGATCATATCCACTATGGTCAGCAATGACGTTGAAAAGGAGCATCGGAGTTCATCTCCATCCCTCTAGGCATAACCAATAACTCTCAAAATCTCTGCATTGTGGTCCATAGTAGCCACTGCAATCATAAATACAAATAAAATATCATTAGAAAAATAAACATGTGGTATAATGGCATCTCTAAGCAATGAAAAGTGTAAAACTAATGTACGAAAAATAACACCATAAACTATTTATAATTTAAATTTTAAAATTGATCTTGAATTTTACAGTAAAGAATAAACATTTAACATTTTTTCATCTTAAATTTATGTCGTAAATTTGTATTAATTGTAGTTTCCAGATGCATGTACATAAAATGTCCTATGTGCATATGTTGATTGGGAAACTCCTCTAGCTTATTTTAAGGCTTGGATGATGAAGTTTCATCGAAATTGTGAGGTGCTGACTAATTCCCTTGCAGGACCAACTCCCAGATTGTGGGAAAAGGCAAGGGCTAGAGACTAGAAGAGGTGGAAGAAGGTGTTATTGATGAATACAATCCCAATATAGGCAAGGGTTTTGATCGATATGTAATTATTTGTTGTAGCGTGATTTTTTTTGGATTCCAAAGTCCATTTAGCATCTTTGTTTATATGTAATTTGGGCCATGTATGGATTCCACTTGATGTTATTTTAGTTGTATGCACTCTTTCTATATACCCATGAGAGACTTTGCAGAATTATGTATAGTGGATTTTATGGTTGAAGGTTTCCACTGGATTCTATCCTGTATGATAGTATGTGATTTTCATGTAATCAAACAAATCAAACTCCCTATGTATCTTGATGTTCGTAGAGCTTATTATTGAACTCCATTGTCTTGACCTTAACCAAAATGTACCCTTCAGTCAAGGAGAAATATTTGTTAAGCATGGGAAGCTTTTATACCTTATTTTAACACTTGGATTATGAAGTTTCATCAAAGATATAAGGTGCTTATTAATGTTCTTGGATGACCAACATCGATATGTCAGATAGAGGCAAGGGATTTACCATGTTTGTTTATGTATCTTAGAGAAGATATGAATTCTACTTGATTTTATTTAAGTTGTATGCAACCTTGCAATATACTTGACAAACTTTGCATATTTGTGAATTTTGGTTTGGATTCACAAATATGCTTCTGAATATACATATGTAAATAGTGAAATTGATTTGTTTTTTATGAGTAAATTGGTGTTTCGGTTTACATCGGGAATGTAAATTTATTATGCAAAATTAAAATATACTTGAAAAACTTTGCATATTTGTGAATTTGGGTATGGTTCACAAGGATTCTTGTGAATATGCATATGAAAATAGTGAAATTGATTTGTTTTTTATGAGTAAATTCGGGTTTGGGTTTCCATTGGGCATGTAAATTTCTTATGCAACCTTGCAATATACTTGAGAAACTTTGCATATTTGTTAATTTTGGTTTGGATTCACAAGGATGCTTGTGAATATATATATGCAAATAGTCAAAATGATTTGGTTTTTATGAGTAAATTGGGGTTTTGGTTTCCAGTGGGCATGTAAATTTCTTTATGGGAATATAGATTAAAAAAAAATTGGTTTCAATTCATAGCAAGGCATATAAATTGTTGAAAATAGGGAAATTAGCAAGAGAAGATTGGAGTAAATACTTCACAAGGAAGATATTGATCCAAGGTGGATTTTGTTGGCCTTTTTTCACCCAAAATGTGCTCTACCTAGCTCTATTTTCTCCTCCTGAACAAGTTCTTGTGCGTGATTGTGGAGAAAAAAACGAGCTCGACCTGTTTTAAGAAAAAAACAGGTTTTACATAATGTGAGTGCATTTTTGTACTATAACGTGTGCACATTTTTGTACACTATAATGCGTTCAAGTTGTACTTAACTATCCTAATTGGAAAGCATGTTGGAATGCTTGGGACTAGGCTTGGTAGGGTCGGCATTGCTTGGGATGATTTTTGTTTCGTGGATATTGAATGATTGGTTTTACTCTACCATTGCATATACAAGGTCCCTCAACTTTGTGCACTCACTCTTTTGCATTAACTTCAGTAGAAGAGGATCCATCGGTAAAGGAAGAGGTTGACTTGACAGAGATTAAACATTGAAAAAAGGTTGTGGAAGAAGAAATAGAGTCTTTATGGAAGAATGGACATGGGATTAGATCATGTTTCCAAATGGAAGGAAACTTGTCAGTAGTACATGTGTGTTCAAGAAAAAATTGAACATAGTAGGTTAGGTTGATAAGTACAAAGCTCGATTGTTAGTAAAGATATATTCCCAATTCAAGGGATTCGAATTTCATGACATATTATTGTTGGGCACCCGATATGCAAGTTAATTAAAGCTAACATAAAGAGTGTTCAATATTTATTGTCAACCCAGGGAAGTCTTTTATTTCAAGGATAATATGCACTATATATGATTTAAACACTAAGTTGCTATAAGTAAATAATCCTACTCTCTGCTCAGCTATACTCATCCCAAAAATCCACTTAATCTAGTTTACTTTCTAAAGGATACAACCACAATTTCCTTTCACTATTCTTAATCTAGAATTAAAAGATTCGAGAAATCACATCTAGATTACTCTTGCAGAAAATGAAATCATGATTGCCAAACCATCTAATGATTCACCCAATTATCTTGATCTAATTATTCTAGAAATCCAAAGGGTATGAATTGAATTCAGCTATTCTAGAAATTCAAAGTACAGGAATGAAGTTCTACAACTATAGAAGCAAAGGAATGAGCTACAAAGATCGACAGAATAGCAATTAAAAGAACTAGGGATGAAAAAAGTTGTCACATCTATCACACAGTTGCATAAAAGACAATTAACCTATACAGTTGACTGACACACCATACCATTGTAGCTTTCCAAGAGATGTAATTAATAATAGACTGTAAATCAATAAGCTTACTATGAGGAAAGGAAATTATCACAACATCACACAACAGAATAAATATAATTCCTAATTAACTCAACAATCCTTATGGGAAGGTGGGCCCAACCTTCACACAAAGATGCTGGAAGTAATGCACATTAAAACACTGAGATCTGAGTCAAACTCCTTGTATTAGAGATGGCAGATGAATCATACAATCCGAATCACAGCTGATACAATAATTTGGTTAAAAGTTTAACCCTTGGCTCAGAATAGCTCCCCATATTTATACAATTTCGATCATAACATCCTATCCCTATTATTGGGCAGCCATGAAGATCTCTAATCTTCAAGATTCCTCAATTACAATAACTGTTATAGTTGTGGCAGGATGAGAATAGAAGATCTAGGGAAGTTGTTATTCGACCCAGAAATAATGATCCTGATTGATTGAGAAGATATCCCGCAGATCACAGCTACTTTTGAGTAGCAGCACACTATTGCCTCCAAATCTGTCGCAATATGTTAAAGCCACCCTTGTATAGCTCGCATGGAATAATACACTAGGACTGCATTCTTTAGGCAACGATGGGATGGATGGCGATCAAATTTAACAATGAATGTCCATCCTTCCCTTGGCATATTCGGCCTGCTACACCTGCATTCTTTATATCTTGAAATACCTTTATAAACCATCATATGTTAGCATATTTTAAGATGTAGAGACTTGATTACCACAATTCTAAGCATTAATAAAATAAGACAATGATTAACCATACCTTTGTGACTTGAGGTGCCAAGTGAGGGAAAAATGTCTATTTAGCATGCACAGTAGGGTAGGATGAGGCAAAAAGAGGTGGATAAGGGTGGTAAAAAAGGGGCCATTTATGGGCCCAACATCTCCCCCCAACTATCTTGTTGCATGTCCTCGTGCAACAACCTCCATTATTCTGAATCTGAATTTGGCATTATGCTTCGTTCATGGAAAGAAGAAAAGTTGTATGGGAATTCAGATGTTCCTTTTTTTTTCTATAAATCCCTTATGGACAACCCAATATCTCCAACACTTCTACTCTTCTGCCATGGTTAATGAGAAATCTTCCCTGTATGGTTTTGCTGGCCACCAGATGAGAGGAAATTTAAATTTTAGTCCCAGCCAATTAACCCCACATTCCCTTATGCATCCAACATAACCCTCAATTCTGGAAAGCGCTTGTTCAAAATTCCTATAATAGTAGGGGTCCCTATTTCTGAGGGTTGGAGAGGAAACCTGCCATCTGTGCTGACTACCTTCCAAATTCATTTGTTGATGTATGGAAATTTGGTTGGTACAAGTAGAAATAACCCCTTCCTGTAGTTTCATTATATGCCAAGTTTGGATGGGACATGAGAGTAGACTTTGATTTCGAGTAAGGAGAAGACAAGGATTCTGAGGTTCACTTCGGATCCAAATATTAGAGTGGGATTCATTATGAGAAAAAGTTTGGAAAGAGATTTCCCACTGAACATGATTTCTCACAAAGGAGGCAAAAGCCCTCAGTTGAACATCACCTGAAAAAGGAACAAGATTCGAATGGTAGTCCAAAGGACAAGCCATCTCACGCAAATAAAGCTCACACAACAAATTTTGGTCCTCAAAATTACTTCCCAGAAATGTTTCCAAGAATTTCTCTGAGGTTGTTATTTCATATGATCTCCCTTCTTTCACAGCCCTTAATTTAAACCAAATAAACTGCTCGAATAAGAAGACAAGGTAAGAGGAGGATGCTACTCTGGTGCCCAATAATTCTTGAGAAAGAGCATGCAGTTGGTATTTTTCCACCTGCATAGACTTGATCATTTTTAGCTCCCTTAACTCCTTCTGTAGTTCTTCCTCATGGAGTTTCTGGGTCATGAGTTCTTCTGCCCATTTTTCCTTCAATTCCCTAATGGTGTTTCTATGTTCGACGAGGCAAACCATCCCTTCTTGGTATATTTCCACCTGGCTCCTCCACTTCCTTACTTCCATTCTTAGGATAGAGAGTTCTTCTATAAGCTTCAGGATTTCTTCTTCTTCCGGATGCTCCTCCTTATCAGAATCCAGATTAATAAAATTTTGAGGTTGTTCGGTCCACACCTTCTCACCTAATGTGCCACATTGAACATTCTGCACTTATGAAATTACTTCTGGGGGTGCTGGTTCTTGTGTAAGAACATGCCTTCCTGGAATTTCTTCTGCAACAACTTCAACCACAGGTATTCCTGAAACAACTTCTGAAGATGTTGTTTCTTGTGTAACAACATCCTCTTTCTAGGGTTCTCCTATAGCAACTTCAGTAGCTGATTGTGAGGATGTTGGCTCTTGTGTGAAAACTTCCTCCTGAATTTTAATCTTCTTATCTACCTGATTATCAGCTGCAACTTCAACAGGGGAATGCAAGGCTACTGGTTCTTGTGTGACAGAGCCTTGCCCTTCTTTTTTTTCATGCTACTAGGATTTTATGTCTTCTTCAATATGGAGTTGTTCCTAAAGGTTTTCAGTATCACCTGAGGATTGTGATTGCGATTGTTCATCTTCTCCTAAATTCAAATTAGGAATGACATCCAATTCAGGGTTGACTTCTTGTTGCATCCCAAGAGTCTCTACTGAAATTTCCAAGGATGTTCGTTCTTATGTAGCAACATCTTGGTTTACTTCCTCATCTTCCTGTTGTTGGGATTCCATTTCTAATATCTTTGTGTCATGAGACAGTTTAGGAGTCATAGTGCGAATTTATTCATTGAATTCCATAATGTCTTCAATCCCCGCTTCTTCTTCCCTCATTTGGGCGGCCACTTGAACGAGAACATTCAAGGATGCTGGTTCTTATGTATGAACGTCCTGTTCGACCTCATCATTGTTCTGCTACTGGGGTTCCATTTTTATTATCTCTATGTCATGAGAGGGTTCAGGGGTCATAGTGCAACCTTCCTCAACAAAATTAGGAATAACCTCATCCTCTGGTTCCTCTGTCCCAAATTGGGTGGCAATTTCAATAGGATTATTCAAATATGTTGGTTCTTGTGTATCAACATCTTGCTCATCTACAACTTCCTTTTCCTGGATTTTCTCTTAGGGAGCCTCACCATATTTCAAATCAAGTTGTCCCTGTTCTTCCACAGTTGTAGGTGCAGGATACTGTGTTGCAAAGGCACGAACTATGACCTTGTAACTTGACTCGTTAAATATTTCTCCACACACAGGAAAAACCACTCTTTCTTCCTCATCACCAGCCTCAGCAGGATTTGATCCTTCCAGTTAGTCTGCAGCTTCAACCAATGTGTGTAGCTTCCCTTCACTCTGTTTTCTGCATGCTTCCTTTCAATTTTCTAATTCCTTTCAGAGTAATTGTACTTCCTCTTTTAATATCCCATTTTCATACAGAAGTCCTTCAATTTGAGGTTCTTCTGCAACTATTTCTTGTGGGGCATCATTTGCTTTGGGTCTAAGAATGGGGAACTCAATTTGTGCTTCTAGGGTTTCCCATCTTTCCCGTGCTACTTCTGCTGCTGTGACTGACTTGGTTCTTTTTCGTCTTATTGGAGGTGATGCCTTTATTTCATCTTTTGATCTCCTCATTTTTCTCCGTGGTGCTGGAGTTTCTAAATTTGCGGCTGATGTGGAAGGGATATCCTCTGTTTTGACATTTTCTTGTTCTTCAAAGATGTTCTTCCTCAATACGGGTTCCTCCCCATTCAAGAGAAGATTCAATGGTCAACACCTCTATGTTTTCTTCTATTATAATAGCTCTAACATATTTGGTTTCAACTATCACAGCATCTAATGCTACTCCAGTTTCAACCTTTGCTGTCAGAGCTGCCCTATTATTTAGTCTTTCCACAGGGTTTTCTTGTACATTCTCTCCCAATTGTTCTGCTTGATCTCCTGACTGATCCTCCGATCCAGTCTCATATCCCCCCCCAACTAAATTGGAGGGACTTTGAACCTCCTGTTTCTCTACATTTCCCCCCAACTGTGGATTGATCGGTTCTTCTTGATTTTGAATAGGCCCCATGAGTATAGGTACTTCCATTTCCTCTTCTATTGGAACATTGGGCAGAAGAACGGGTTCCTGAACTTGACTTGTAAATTGCTCCTAGGTTTGGTTTTTTTGAGCAAGGGTCCATAAATTATTAATTTAATGAGGCCATTGTGGGTAAGGGAAGATATTGGATGCTTGGCGGTTTGGACAAACCCCGCCATATGAAGTAAATCAATGAATAAATAAAATGGAATGTTTAGCAAAACCCTGTGATGGAGATGATATAATAAAGGAAATTCAGAGTGATAGACCATTTGATACCTACCTTCACAGGTGATATACTTCTTGAGGAAAATTGCTACTTGATTCCATGGGCGTGGCAGTGACTGTAATGCTATCCCCCTCCGTGACGGTTGAATGTGCTCCCCTTCCCTAAGAAAATCATGTACTGCTGCAAGATTGGGGGTTCTTCGTCCAAACCAAGCTCTGCCCACCTGAGGAAGTCCAATGACCTTAGCCACTATTGCTTCAGAGACTTCAATACGCAATCCCCAAACCTCTGAGTGGGTTTTTATAAGATTCAAGGCGAACTGTAGAGCTGTTTCATGATAAAATCCATTCAGGCTTTGGAAGAATTCAATCCAACCCATAGCTTGAAAAATAGTAAAAACTTCAGCATTTCTTCTAAGTTCTCACATGTTTGGAGGTTCATGCTGAGCTGTAATACCCATGTTTGTCTGCCTTTAGAAGTACGTTACATTCCAACAAATTACAAATCCTGACAATGGAGGTTAAAGCACAGAGTATGCATGAACAACTGAGCGTGGAGTTGGGTAAATTCGTAAATTTTCAACGCATCAGATTATTTGGAATTTATCCCAGATTAGGAAAGGTGGTAGTTATCAAGTAAAATAATTAGTCATTAAGTCACACGAGTGGATGTTTAACAATATGGGGTGTAATAATGGGAATAAAAAGGAAGGTATGATTAATATTGTCAGATCCAATTAATACTTAATCAAGTAGTTAATCAAAACCATACCTTAGAAAAGACGCGATGGATGGTGGCCTTTGGAGAATAGTAGAGCATGTGAAGTGCAGCCATTTAAGTGTAATCATTATTACAGGGATACTCTAATGACCTTTTCCATCGGTGAACCAAAACCATCATTTCAAATTGGTCTAAAACATGATGAATCTTGGAGTATAGATTGGAATCGCCGACATTAGGAATCAGAGACAGATCTAGAGGAGTTGCTAACCACAATTGCAAAGAGTTCTTCCAATAATGGAGGAATCACAACCACAGATCATAGAGAAATCAGACAGTTTAGCATAGTCGCAGCCTTGGATTATCGAAAAATAAGCCAAATGTGGTGGAGTGGCAGCTGCCAGGAAAGGTGAAATGGACAAAAGTAAAATAGTGTCACAGCTGCCGGAAAAGGTGTAATGGACAAAATTAAAACAATGTTGCAACTATTGGAAAAGGTGAAATGGACAAAAGTAAAATGGTGTTGCAGCTGCCGAAAAAGGTGAAATGGACAAAAGTAAAACGGAGTCGCAACTGCACGGAACGGGGTAAGGTGAAAGTTTACGGTGTTGTAGCTGCATGGAACTGGGTAAGGGCAGAAGTTTATGGTGTTGCAGCTGCGCGGAATGGGGTAAGGGCAGAAGTTTATGGTGTTGTAGTTGCACAGAATGGGGTAAAGGGATGTGTTGTGGCTGCAATAGATTTATTTAAGGAGTTTTCTTCTAGTGCAAGAAGTTACAGAAGGATGACCCCGGTCAATAGGCCCGATGATGACCACCGCTCCTTAGGCACTTCCTTACACATTTCATAAAACAAAAAATGGATCAAGTGCAACAGAAAAAGTTAACAATTACAGAAAAAAAAAAACAATTTATTTATGTACAAAGATTCATATAAGATTTACAGCGATTAACTAAGGATTGATAGGGGTAGAGAAAAATTCATGCCCTTGTTCCAACTGGTAGTCTGGATCAGCTACAATCTGTGAAGTAAATGAGTCCTTTGAAATGGGCTTATGGTACAGTCGCATCCTGTGATCATTAGAAAATAATGGTGCACGGTTCTCATCAATGGTTGCCAGGCGGACCGTACCATTATCAAATAATCTATCTACCAGTTATGGGCCTAGCCATCTTGTGTGTAATTTACCCTTGAAGTCCCTTTTGAATCTTGAATCATATAATAGTGCCCAGTCTCCCTCGCAGAAGACTTTCTTTTTGATGAATCGGTTGTGCCAATTGGATCTCTGTTGCTGGATTAATACTATCTGATCCACAGCGGCTAAATGGTTCTCGTCAAGTTCGTTCAATTGATTCAATCTTGTCTTCTGAGCTTTAGTTACATCTAGGTTTACCTCTGTGGCTGTCTTCAAAGTATTAATTTCAAATTCAATCGGGAAGACGACACTTTTCCCATACACCAAGTCATAAGGAGAGAAACCTGTAGTGTTGTGCCAAGTGTTATGATATGCCCACAATGATTCCGGAAGTCTATCAGCCCAATATCTACAATGGCTCTTGACCGTCTTGGTAAGAATAGCTTCAATTACTTTGTTAGTGCTTTCCACCTGGCCATTGGATTGGGGATGGTAGGGTGAATATCTGGTGTTGAATGTGGTACTTCCATAGTAGAGCTTCAAACTAATGCAACACAAACTACAGTCCTCCATCAGTAACCACTTCCTTGGGTACCCCGAAATGGGTAAAGATTTCACCATGCAGGAAATTGATCACAGCCTGGTCATTGGCCTTCACCAGAGCCACAACTTCTACTCATTTCGTCATGTAGTCGGTACAGACCAAGATGTAGGATTTCTACTTGGAATGAGGGATGATAGGACCAAAAAAATATAAGGCCCATCTATCAAAGGCTTCAACCATCAATTGTGGTTGAAGAGGCATTTGATCTAATCTATTGGGCTGGCCCATCCTCTAGTAGCTATCGTGACAAGACTGGACATATATTTTTTCATCCCTGAAAAGGGTCGGCCAATAGTAGCCCATTCTCTGCGCTTTGTGTCCTATCCTCCTGTCTGCAAAGTGCCCCCCACAAGTGTCACATGCCCCAATTTTGTAAAATAATATTATCTTATTTTGATTTTATTCCAAGACATTATGTTAAATTTAATGCTAAGTTGTAACTAATGACTCGGTAGAGTCAAGGATGTGGAATGTAATTCTGTATATTTTAATTTTAAATAAATAAAAGTGGAGACAACAGCTTGGGAGAGCTATTAAAAAAAGTGTTACTGGTCAAGTTGGTGGAGGAGGCTAGGTGGAGAGAAAATAGACAAGTGGCAGCATCCTCAAACACTTCCTATGTTGCACGTGACAACCTCCCTACATTTGGGGTCATGATCCCCCAAGAAAGTGGGATCAGAGCAGGTGGCTCAATTAACGACAACTAACCCAAAAAGACCTAGGAAATCTTAATAAAAGTACCCATTGAAGAGAGCTGAGGCTGCTCATTCTAGGAGAAGAATCATTTAGGTGAATGGACTTCAAGGAATTCATTGGGAAGAGAATTTTTGAGGAAGGTGTTTGAAGGGTAAACTGCAAGAAGGTGATCTAGTACATCTTTCCAGCTGAAAGATCTTGTTGTAGTATGCAGAGTTGGTATTGAGTCTTGGACTAGTACTTTGTTGATTGATCCACCTAGTTCCATCCAAGGAGACCAGAATAGGCTCGGGGGTCCTGAGAAGTCGTTGTTTGAGCGCTCTCCAGGAATTGGTAGGGAGGAATAGCCTCCCATTACTGTTCTCATCCAGCTTTAAAAACAGGTTCCATTATCTTTTAATTTCTGTGTTATAGTTTATATCTATGTGTGAACAAATAATGAATGATTATATGTTATGCTGTAAATTGTTAAGTTCGAAATCTCTTAGTTGTTTTAAGCTGAATCTGTTCTTCGACGAAAGAAAAAAAAATCCTACTTGTTTTTTTCCCCATCTGGAGTAATCCAGATCGTACTCTAGCACAAGTAGTGTGTTTAAATGAATGAAGTATGATAGGAATATGAATGAATAGAATACTCATGTTTTTTAGGGTATTGGATATTTTCTTTCAATAGATAGTTGTTTGTCCAGAAAGAATATTAATCTATTTTGTAGAGTTGTTGTCAGATCTAGACTGTGTATTTAGAATATAAGAAAAGAAAAAGAATCATATTATTTTACTAATATTAGTATGTTCAAGTATGTAGTTTATTCTTTTACACAGCACCCGCTTTACAACTATAAATTCTACACTAGAACAAAAAGAATAAAAATACCAGTTGAAAGCTTATTGTTTATGTTAAGTTAAGATGTAAATATAGTTCTATTCGTCTATTTCTTTTCCTGTTAATGTTAGCTATTTTACCTATAACTGTTTAAATTCTAAGTAGGATAGGTAACCTAATTAAATTCTAAAGATAAACTAATTTGAACTAAATATTATCATAAATAAAACTTAGTAATCCTTATAGTATTATTTCTCTTAGGATTAAAATAACGAATAGATAGTAGTAACCTATGCATATAATATTATTAATAAAGAACTGTTCATACACTTGCAGACAAATTAAATGTAAGGAGTATTAACAGGATAAAGGTTCTTATTCCTTTCACCAAGTGTACATAAATAATCTTATTAAATCAACTTAATTATTATAGACTACTCTCAGTCTTATTTAAATATATATATAAATATCAACATAAACTTAAGAGGATACATTATTCATAGATAGTAATATTATTAATACAAATAATAATATTATTAACAATAAACATTAATGTTTATAAATTAGAAATTCTTTTAAGAACAAACTAAAGAAAACCTTGTGACAGTAATAGAATTAACAAAATAACAATACAGAAGTTATTACTTATAAAAGTTAAATAGGATAAACCCTAGCTCATATTCTCACTGTAATCTACTTGTATTTTATATATGTTAGTATCCTAGGTTAAGTCATAAGTTAATTCTTCTAAACTATTAAAGAACCAACTAAATTTAAACGCAGAAATGAAATACATTTATTGAACTATATGTACAAAATGTATTTATAAAAAGAAACCGTGTCTTTCTATTTTTGATAGGATGTACCTGTGAAAACGAATGACAGGGTTAAAACCCTTATAACTATTACATGTACAATTAGCAAAACATTGAACTAATAAATGAAATTCATTTAATTATGTAACCATTAAATAAACAGGTTGATAAAATTCACTCACAGTTCTTAAAGGACAAATAGAAAAACTGTAATTATTATAATTAGTAAAATTATATCGAAAAGAGGGTTTTTATAGGTCAAACCCTAAGTCATAACTCCAAATAAAAACAAGCAAGAATTAAGTTACACCTGTAAGTATCAGCCTTAAATTTTAATTATAAACACTTACAGAGTTTGTGAACAAAGTACAAAATCTCGATGAACTGTCAAGAAGGGTAAAAACCCTAACAGTGCGTAATATAAAACATATGCTAACTAAATAAGTTTAAAGACAGAGCTGTCCTTACAAAAACCATTAATTTAACCATGCTGTAAAGCCAACCATCAACCTAAGTACATTGCTTACTCTACCTTAGTGAGGGTTTGATACTGAGTTTTACAACAAACGACCTGTAAATCAAACTATACAACTCATGGCGAGTCGAAAGAGGGTTGTTCCAAAACTTGGGTGATTCCATTGACCACCCGGTTGCAAGTAGGGTGAAAACCCAACACATGGACCACGCGGCTTACCCGGAATGAACCACGAGCCACAACATTCATTGGATTGGCTGTCTTTTTCTCCTCTCACCGTAAAAGCTTTTAGTAACGAGCACCTGCAAGTAGCGAGGAAGAATTTTGTCAAAACATAATAAATCTAAGAAATTACGTTCCTTTGTATCAATAATATACCAGCTACAAACTTAAAACAGAAGCCACAATAAGCTCTTACCTGTTAATGAAATCTATGAATAGTAGGGTAGGAGTACTGTCACCTACAGGCTGGTTCTTTTTACCCTTAAGAGCTTGCAAGTGTAACCCTCACAGAACGATGAGCCACAAGAACTGAAGAAGTTAACTGAAGCAGATACTAAGCCATGAAAACAACGAATGGGAGACTACACAAGCAACGAGCCAAGGGTAACGAAATTATCCACTAGTTGTAGAGGGAGAACCCAACCACTAAGAATGGCTTTCAAAAACACACACCGGAGATAAATGCAGTACTAAGGCAGGGCATAAGACAAACAATGCAAGGAAGACCGATGACGGCCATGAAACCCAAGCAGAGCAACCCTAGAGCCAGCGCAAACTGCGGGGAAGAATGATAAGGGTTAGGTTTCAAGTAGTGTTTTATATCCCCAACGCTTGGCCAAGAGGCGACCACGTAGCCAATAAATCAAACCATGCAAAGAGGTTCGTGTTCTATAGTGCCTGCGTAAAACAAGAATCCAATTATTAAAATCATTTGGAACGTGGAATAAACTATATCATTAACCCAATAATTTTTCCATGCAGTTCGATGTTAACATGCACCATATTATATGCTAGTGTGGTGATGAGATAACAACATTTCAGTTACATTGAACTATCGTGGAATGTCACTTTTAAACCTTGGTAAAAGCCCATTATCGTTTATGCATTAAACTCTTTTCATCGCTAACCCTATGATATTGTATCATAACTTCACATTTTCGATTTTGGACTATTGCACTTATTTCTCTAAACATTGTCTTTACTATAAGATAGAAATCAAATAATTTAAGTTTTTACTATAGTTAGGAGATCAAATGTTTGGATGGGGAGATCATGCTAATCACGAATCAACTATAGTTTCTTTTGTACAAACATTATTGCACCGAGAGGCGCTCTACATCCCAGTATGGGGGAGATATTGTAATGTGATGTAACGTTACTAACATGTCGGCAAAAAATAATAGTGAAAGTGAATATTATGGGAGAGATCTTGTAACGTGATGTAACGTTACTAACTTATGTAACATGTCGGAAAAAAATAATAATGATAGTGAATATTATGGGAGAGATCTTTTAACGTGATGTAAAGTTTGTAATGTTTGTAACATGTCGGCAAAAAATAATAGTGATAGTGAATATTATGGGAGAGATTTTGTAACACAAAATAAAAAATAATATCACTTTCGTAAAGTTATTTTTATTAATAAAAAATAAATTTTATAATAGGCAAAAATAAATGTCAGCCACAAAAACAATCTAATATGGGGGAGATGTTGAAATCTTCCTACCTAACAAAACAATAAAAAAGTAAAAATTTAATTATCCATAAAAAAAATATGTGGGTCAAGAAAAAAACAAAAAATTGAATTATCAGCAAAAAAAATGTTGGCCTTGCACATGGTTTTAAAACCATGTGCAAGGCATTCTAAACAACCCATGGTTTTATTGTACATGGTTTAGGAGGCTTTGCACATGGTTTTAAAACCATGTGCAAGGCCTCCTAAACAACCCATGGTTTTATTGTACATGGTTTAGGAGGGCCTTGCAAATGGTTTTGAGGCCATGTGCAAGGCCTCCTAAACAACCCATGGTTGTAGGAGGGCCTTGCATATGGTTTTAAAACCATGTGTGTGGAAATGATACAATGTTCGTTCCTAACAAAATAAAAAATATTATGTCAGCCATAAATAATATTAAATTTTAATAATAAAAATATTATATCTGGACCTTAAATAAAAAGATGTGTCTTTTGGTTTGAATCAAATCAATGGATACCTAATAAGAGGTTTGCACCTCGAGAGATTTGATCCATCTCGGCACTTGATAGAGCCTAGGATTTGGATCTATGCTGGTAGTTATAAATGGTAAATCTCTTATACGAAGGCTTTATAAGTTATAAATTATTAAATGGCATAATGTAATAGTGGAGAGGATTATAAACTCTAGTTTAAAATACGTTTATGATCACAAGCTAATTATAGACTGAATGTCTATCAAACGAATAGATTATGCATGTCTATAAGACTTACATGAAGTAACAACTCAAATAGTACTAGAACTTTGTAGTACAAAACTGAATGTAAGAACACTATTATGAAATTCTGATACACAGTTCATAGCGACAAGACTTAGATGGATTGTGGTTATGACTCAAGCTGGAAGTTACTAAAGATTCACCAGGTCATTTGGGTAATAAAATAGTTATAGAACTAGACAAGATAACTAGAATAGGAATGAATCTATTGAGTCCAGAAATTACTAGAACCATAGGGTTCAACATGGAAATAAAATATATAGGTGACCATGATCTCATGTAGGAAGGCATGATGGTTTGTAGTTTGCACAATCGAAGTTATACTGTCCAAAGGTTAACAGGCTGTAAGTTATCTTGCAGAAGCAAAATGTGGGTCAATGATTACACAGACAAGATAATGTACTATTTCATAAATACTGACAAAAACAATCATTATAACATTACAAATTACATAGGCTAAAGTAGAAATACTTTGTAACTGAGATTCTAATGCTTAGAGTCACAAACATATCTTACTGTCGTTACTTACTTCTGAACATGTCTACTAGAAAAACTGAAGGAAGCCAAATGGTTTTACCTTACAGAAGCTGTCTAGAGTTTAGTAGCTTAATTACTAAGCTTTAAATTGCAAATAAAATACTGCTAACACTTTAAAGAACTTTTATTACATACTCATTCGATCATACCTGTAAACCTGTAAGAACCAGTATTCATCTGTGTTAGCACGATTGCTAAGTAAACCCCAGATTCAAAAGTAGATTTCACCTACTTGACATGGAAAGACTAATCAGTAAACTGAAGTAAAATAGCACGCAAGAAGACTTTATTCTTGTTACAAAAATGAACTGTTAAGTTATTATAATTAGAATTTAGTGAAACTAATTACTTGACTGTTTCTTTTATTTGCAAACCGTTAGCTGTTAGTAGACCGCAGGTTTTAGCATTTATTGTTATCTCAAAATTTTAATTTTTTGTGAAAATTTGGGGTTTTGACATGTGGTATCAAAGCACAAGGTTCAAACACTAGGCCTTGATGAATCCCAACTAGCTTTCATAAAACAGTAAATTAAATTATTATGCTGATGTATTTTATTTTTAAATGTTATTCAACAGAGAATTGTTTTTCTGAAGTTTAACAAGCAAGTATGGAAAGGCTGGAAGAGTATGCATAGGAGGAGTCTCCAGCTATTGAAACAGGGAATTTACCAAGAGATCCTATACCAGAGGATTTAACTACTAATTCCTCAGAGTTGTTACAAACTATAAAAGACTTAAAAACTAAAATGGAGTCTGTTAAGTGAGAAAATAAAAGGATTCTGAGGGTTCAAGAAGAGCTGAATCAGATCCTACTTGAAAAGTTTCAAACTAAGGGTAGGGGTAGAAGGTCAGAATATAAATATGCCAGTCATCAACGAAAATCTAAAAAGATGAAACATACAAAAACTGAAAGTAGTTCGTCTTCTGAAGTGTTTGGTGAACAACAAAATTATCATACTACTAGTGACAACAGTGATGATAATCTGTACACTAAAAAGAGGAAATTTCCGGGGAATTCAAAAAGATAAAACCACCAAATTTTAATGGAGAGACTGAGAAGGGGGAGAAAGCTGGATCCTGGATATCCGAGATGAAGAAGTACTTCCAAATATATAATTATTCTAACCAGTTAAAGGCTAGGATGGCTATATATAACCTCTCAGGAAAGGCTGACATTTGGTGGCAGGACTTGAAGAGAGTTAAGGGTATAAAAGAGAAGGAAGTTAACTATAATACCTTTAAGAGGTATTTTAAAAAGAAATTCCTGTCTGAGCAGTATTATGAGGAGAGAGCTAAAGAGTTTTATGAACTGAATTTAGGTTCAATGACAATGAAAGATCTGAACAACAATTTCTTAAGTCTACTTAGGTATGTACCATACCTTGTAGATGAGAAACCAAAAGTACAGTGATTCCTTAGCTGTCTACCTTATCATATTAAAGATAGAATCGAATACGATAACCCAAAGACCTTGAAGGAAGCTATGATGAAGGATAACTTTTGTTTTGAGCAGAATCGAAAGAAAGAAAGCTTGGCCAACTGGAAGGCTAAGAAAAATAATAATCAGTTGGAATAAAAGAAGAAGGATTTTGTGCCTAATAGAAATGTTAATAACAATAAGGCCAAAAACTATTCTAATAACAAGAATTTCCAAGGAAATAGGAACAGTACACCCAACCATTAGAATAATTCTAAAGGTAAGGAAACTGCAAATAATCATGGAAACTTTACCAAGAACTTTGAGCGTAAAGAACCTGTCAAGTGTTGGGAGTGTAATGGCCCACACCATGCTTCAGTCTATCCAAATCGGAAGAAGACTGTTAGCAACATTCATACTATACAGGAGGAGATGATCGTTAGGGAACTAGCAAGGAGCATGCCTAGAATCAACGCAGCCTTGGAGAACCGACAAGCTGAATATCATAATTCCATGGTGGAAGTAGAAGATATGATAAATCAGACCCCTGTAACTATTTTGATTGATCCAGGAGCTAGTCTCAGTTATATTGCACCTCAAATAGTAGAAAAATGTAAGTTATCTGTCAATAAGTTTGAGAATTCATGGTTAGTTCAGTTAGCCACTGGTGCTAAAAGAAAAGTAACTTGTTTTGTGAAAGAATGTGCATTAGTTATGGATAAATTTGAAACTATTGTTAAACTTAATGTTTTTCCACTTGGCTCTTATGATTTGCTGATTGGTATGGACTGGTTGTAAACAACATAGAGTAATTCTAAACTATTATGATAAAACTTTTACACGCTTAAAAAGTGATGAAAAACCAATAAGTGTTAAAGGTATTCCTAGAAAAACTACTGTAAGGCATATTTCTGCTTCACAACTGAAAAGAGCTGTTAGAAAGGAATGTAAAGCTTACCCAGTAATAATTATTGATGAGGAAAGTAAAATTAAAATAAATAAGTTAAAAGTGGAAGACAACCCAGTCTTAAAATAATATGTTGATGTATTCCCAGAATAAATTCTGGGATTACCTCCAAAAAGGGAATTGGATTTCACCATTGAGCTGGTACCGGGTGTAGTACCCAGCTCGAAGGCACCTTATCGAATGAACATATTGGAACTTAATGAATTAAAATCGCAATTAAAAGAGTTAATTGATAAAAAGTATATTCGACCAAGAGTGTCTCCCTGGGGGGCACCTATGTGACTTTGCATAGATTACCGTCAATTAAACAAGATGACCATCAAAAATCGATATCCATTGCTCTACATAGATTATCTGTTTGATCAACTATGTGGAGCCACAGTGTTTTTGAAAATAGATTTAAGATTTGGATATCATCAAGTGAGGATTAAATATGAAAACATCTTCAAGACAACCTTTAGAACAAGATATGGTCATTGCGAATTTGTCGTAATGCCATTCGAGCTTACTAATGCCCCAACTATCTTCATGTGTTTAATGAACAACATAATGCATAAGCATTTAGATAAGTTTGTGGTCATGTTTATCGATGACATTCTAATCTACTCAAAAACTAAAGAAGAACATAAAGAACATCTAAAAATTGTTTTGCAAGAGTTGCGAGAACATCAACTCTTCACAAAGTTTAGTAAATGTGATTTCTTCAAGGATAAAATTCAGTATTTAGGTCACGTAGTGACCAAGGAAGGAATTTCTGTAGATCCTGAAAAGATACGGGCAATCAAAGATTGGTCAATTCCTAAGGATGTGACAGATGTTAGATCTTTCATGGGAATTACCGGTTATTACTGGAGGTTCATTGAAGGATTTTCAAGGATAGCAAATCCGATAACTTCCTTGTATAAGAAAGGAAAGAAGTTCGAATGGAATTAGAAATGTGAAGAAAGCTTTAAAAAGTTAAAAACTTTGTTAACCAACACACCTATTCTAAGAATAGCAGATCCTAATAAAGAATTTGTAGTGTGCACTGATGCCTGTAATGATGGCTTAGGTGGTGTTCTGACTCAAGAAGGGCATGTTATTTCCTATGAGTCTAGAAAGCTAAAAGTTCATGAAAAAAATTATGCAACATATGATCCATAATTAGCAGCTGTAATACACGCCTTAAATATGTGGCGACATCATCTAATTGGCAGAAAATTTGTTTTAATGACTAATAATAAAGGATTTAAGTATCTTTTAGATCAGCCTAATTTAAATGCCAAACAAGCTAGGTGGTTAGCTTTCTTAAGCGAGTATGATTTTGAAATTCAGCATATAAAAGGTAAAGAAAATAAAGTCGTTGATGCATTAAGTAGGAACGCAAGGCTAAATTTCAACAACAATCAACACTTATGTTTCAGACTTAGATGAACAGCTTAAAGAAGGAATACAACAAGATGAAATTTACCAGAATTTGCAAGCTAAAGCTAAAGAAAATCCAAAAAAAACCTTAATAAAAGGTTACAGTTTAAATGAAAAGGAATTTTTACTATATAAAGATAAACTGTATGTACCTAACGTACCTAAAGTCAAGCTATTAATTCTGGATGAAATTCATAAAACACCATATTCAGGTCATCCAGGTTACCAAAAGACTATAACCATGTTAAGAAAAGAGTATTTCTGGCCAAATATGAAAACTGAGGTAGCTGAATATATTGCAAGGTGTTTAGAATGTCAACAGGTAAAAAATGAACACCAACACCTAGCTGGTTTGCTACGGCCTTTACCTATCCCTAGCTGGAAATGGGAAGTAATTAGTCTAGATTTTATTACTGGATTACCTAGAAATCAAAATCAGAATGATTATATCATGGTAGTAGTTGATAAGTTAAGCAAAGTAGCTCATTTTATACCTGTTAAAACTACTTACAAAGCTGCCAACATAGCTGACATTTTTCTAAAGCAGATTTTCCAATTACATGGAGTACCAAAAGTCATAATCTTAGACAAAGATCCTGAGTTTACAGGAAACTTTTGGAAGTCTTTGTTTAAAGGGTTAAACACCACATTAAATTTTAGTACTTCTTTCCATCCTCAAATAGATGGACAAACTGAAAGGGTAAATCAGGTACTGGAAGATCTATTAAGAATGTATGTGAAAGATCAGCCAGGTAAATGGGAGGACTATTTACATCTGGTAGAATTTGCTTATAATAATAATTATCAGACATCAGCTAAATTTAGTCAGTTTGAAATTTTATATGGACGAAAATGTAATACTCCTATCTCCTAGAGTAATCCAGTATATAGATTGGTATTAGGTCCAGAACTGTTGAAAGAAATGGAATAAATTGTGAAACAAGTGCAGGGAAATATGAAAGTGGCACAGGATCGGCAAAAAATTCAAGCAAATGTAAAAAGAACTCCAAAGGAGTTTCAGGTAGGTGAACATGTGTTCATCAAGGTAAGGCCCAAAAAGAGCTCTCTAAGATTGAGGAGATGTGCAAAACTGGCACCCCGTTACTATGGCCCATTTGAAATTTTGTCTAGGATTAGACAAGTAGCTTATCAATTAGCATTACCACCTAACTTAAGAGTACATAATGTTTTTCACATTTTCGTTTTAAAGAAATATGTTCATGATGCTACTCATGTTGTTAACTGGAATGTTGTATAGGTGGAATCAGAAGGAGAATTTCTAGTGAAATCGGACTGTATCCTCGGGAGGAGGGAAATTACACTTTGGAACCGCACCATTGGACAAGTGAAGGTGCAGTGGAAGCACCTTAGTCCAGAAGAAGCCACCTGGGAATTGAAAATTAAAATGCAAGATGCATATCCAATTCTGTTCTAGGGGACTTCGGAGGATGAAGAATAAATAACATCGAGGATGATGTTATATTCTAAGGGGGTGTGTATGTCACATGGCCCAATTTTGTAAAATAATATTATCTTATTTTGATTTTATTCCAAGACATTATGTTAAATTTAATGCTAAGTTGTAACTAATGACTTGGCAGATTCAAGGATGTGGAATGTAATTCTGAATATTTTAATTTTAAATAAATAAAAGTGGAGACAACAACTTGGGAGAGCTGTTAAAAAGAGTGTTACTGGTCAAGTTGGTGGAGGAGGCTAGGTGGAGAGAAAATAGACAAGTGACAGAATCCTCAAACACTTCCTATGTTGCACATGGAAACCTCCCTACATTTGGGGTCATGATCCCCCAAGAAAGTGGGATCAGAGCAGGTGGCTCAATTAATGACAACTAACCCAAAAAGACCTAGGCAATCTTAATAAAAGTACCCATTGAAGAGAGCTGAGGCTGCTCATTCCAGGAGAAGAATCATTCAGGTGAATGCACTTCAAGGAATTCATTGGGAAGGGAATTTTTGAGGAAGGTGTTTGAGGGGTAAACTGCAAGAAGGTGATCTAGTACAGCTTTCCAGCTGAAAGATCTTGTTGCAATGTGCATAATTGGTATTGAGTCTTGGACTAATACTTTGTCGATTGCTCCACCTAGTTACAGCCAAGGAGACCAAAATAGGGTCGGGGGTTCTGAGAAGTCACTGTTTGAGTGCTCTCCAGGAGTTGGTAGGGAGGAACGGCCTCCCATTGCTGTTGTCATCTAGATTTAAAAACAAGTTCCATTATCTTTTAATTTCTGTGTTATAGTTTATATCTATGTGTGAACAAATAATGAATGATTATATGTTATGCTATAAATTGTTAAGTTTGAAATCTCTTAGTTGTTTTAAGCTGAATCTGTTCTTTGATGAAAAAAAATAAATCCTACCTGTGCTTTTCCCCATCTGGAGTAATCCATATCATACTCTAGCACAGGTAGTGTGTTTAAATGAATGAAGTATGATAGGAATATGAATGAATATAATACTTATGTTTTTTCGGGTATTGAATGTTTTCTTTCAATAGATAGTTGTTTTTCCAGAAAGAATATTAATCTGTTTCATAGAGTTGTTGTCAGATCTGGACTGTGTATTTAGAATATCAGAAAAGAAAAAGAATCATATTATTTTACTGACAGTAGTATGTTCAAGTATGTAGTTTATTCTTTTACACAGCACCTGCTTTACAACTATAAATTCTACACTAGAACAGAAAGAATAAAAATACTAGTTGAAAGCTTATTGTTTATGTTAAGTTAAGATGCAAATAGAGTTCTATTCGTCTATTTGTTTTCCTGTTAATGTTAGCTATTTTACCTGTAACTGTTTAAATTCTAAGTAGGATAGGTAACCTAATTAAATTCTGAAGATAAACTAATTTGAAATAAAGAATATCATAAATAAAACTTAGTAATCCTTATAGTATTATTTCTCTTAGGATTAAAATAACAAACAGACATTAGTAACCTATGCATATAATATTATTAATAAAGAATTGTTCATACACTTGCAGACAAATTAAATGTAAGGAGTATTAACATGATAAAGGTTCTTATTCCTTTCACCAAGTGTACAAAAATAATCTTATTAAATCAACTTAATTATTATAGATTGCTCTGAGTCTTATTTAAATATATATGTAAATATCAACATAAACTTAAGAGGATACATTATTCATAGATAATAATATTATTAATACAAATAATAGTATTATTAGAAATAAACAGTAATGTTTATAAATTAGAAATTCTTTTAAGAACAAACTAAAGAAAATCTTGGGACATTAATAGAATTAACAAAATAACAATACAAAATTTATTACTTATAAAAGTTAAATAGGATAAACCCTAGCTCATATTCTGAGGGTAATATACTTGTATTTTATATATGTTAGTATCCTAGGTCAAATCATAAATTAATTCTTTTAAACTATTAAAGAACCAACTGAATTTAAACACAGAAATGAAATACATTTACCGAACTATATGTACAAAATGTATTTATAAAAAGAAACTGTGTCTTTCTATTTTTGACAGGATGTACCTGTGAAAACGAATGACAGGGTTAAAACCCTTATAACTATTACATGTACAATTAGAAAAACATTGAACTAATAAATGAAATTCATTTAATTATGTAACCATTAAAGAAACAGGCTAATAAAATTCACTCACAGTCCTTAAAGGACAAATAGAAAAACTGTAATTATTATTATTGGTAAAATTATATCGAAACTAGGGTTTTTACAGGTCAAACCCTAAGTCATAAATCCAAATAAAAACAAGCAAGAATTAAGTTACGGTTGTAAGTATCAGCCTTAAATTTTAATTATAAACCATTACAGAGTTTGTGAACAAATTACAAAAGCTTGACGAACTATCAAGAAGGGTAAAAACCCTAATAGTGAGTAATATAAAACATATGCTAACTAAATAAGTTTAAAGACAGAGCTGTCCTTACAAAAACCATTAATTTAACCAGGTCATAAATCCAACCATCAACCTAAGTACATTGCTCAGTCTAACCTAGCAAGGGTTTGATACTAAGTTTTACAACAAACAACCTGTAAATCAAACTATACAACTCATGGCGAGTCGAAAGAGGGTTGTTCCAAACCTTGGGTTATTCCATTGACCACCTAATTGCAAGTAGGGTGAAAACCCAACACATGGACCACAGGGCTTACCCAGAACGAATCACAAGCCACGGCATTCATTGGATTGGCTGTCTTTTTCTCCTCTCACCGTAAAAGTTGTTAGTAATGAGCACCTGCAAGTAGGGAAGAATACTTTTGTTAGAACATAATAAATCTAAGAAATTGCGTGCCTTTGTATCAATAATAAACCGACTGCAAACTTAAAACAGAAGCCACAATAAGCTCTTACCTGTTAACAAAATTGATGAATAGTAGGGTAGGAGTACTGTCACCTACAGGCTAGTTCTTGTTACACTCAAGAGCCTGCAAGTGTAAACCTCACACAATGACGAGCCACGAGAACTAAAGAAGGTAACTGAAGTAGATACTAAGCCACAAAAACAGTGAATGGGAGACGGCACAAGCAACGAGACAAGGGTAACGAACATCTCCACTAGTTACAGAGGGAGAACCCAGGCACTAAGAATGACTTTCAAAAACACACACCGGAGATAAATACAGTATTGAGGCAGGGCATAAGACAACCAGTGCAAGGAAGACCGACGGTCACCATGAAAGCCAAGCATAGCAACCCTAGAGCCAACGCAAACTACAGGGAAGAATGATAAGGGTTAGGTTTCAAGCAGTGTTTTATATCCCTGATGCTTGGTCAGGAAACGACCATGTAGCCAATAAATAAAACCATGCAAAGAGGGTCGTGTTCTATAGTGCTTGCGTAAAACAAAAATCCAATTATTAAAATCATTTGGAACATGGAATAAACTATATCATTAACCCAATAATTTTTCCATGCAGTTCGATGTTAACATGCACCATATTATATGCTAGTGTGGTGATGAGATAGAAACATTTCGGTTAAATTGAACTATCATGGAATGTCACTTTTAAACCTTGGTAAAATCCCATTATCGTTTATGCATTAAACTATTTTCATCCTTAACCCTATGATATTGTATCATAACTTCACAATTTCAATTTTGGACTATTGCACCTCTTTCTCTAAACATTGTCTTTACTATAAGATAGAAATCAAATAGTTTAAGTTTTTACTATAGTTAGGAGATCAAATGTTTGGATGGGAAGATCATGCTAATCACCAATCATCTATAGTTTCTTTTGTACAAAGATTATAGTTATAAATGGTAAATCTCTTATAGAAAGGCTTTATAAGTTATAGATTATTAAATGGCATAATGTAATAGTGGAGAGGATTATAAACTCTAGTTTAAAATACGTTTGTGATCACAAACTAATTATAGAGTGAATGTCTATCAAACATATAGATTATGCATGTCTATAAGACTTACATGAACTAACAACTCAAATAGTACCAGAACTTTGAAGTAGTACAAAACTGAATGTAAGAAAACTATTATGAAATTCTGATACACAGTTCATAGTGACAATACTTTGATGGATTGTGGTTACAACTCAAGCTGGAAGTTACTAAATATTCACCAGGTCATTTGGGTAATAAAGTAGTTATAGAACTAGACAAGATAACTAGAATAGGAATGAATCTATTGAGTCCAGAAATTACTAGAACCATAGGGTTCGACATGGAAATAAAATATATAGGTAACCATGATCTCATGTAGGAAGGCATGATGGTTTGTAGTTTGCACAATCAAAGTTATACTGTCCAAAGGTTAACAAGCTGTAAGTTATCTTGCAGAAGCAAAATTTGGGTCAATGATTGGACAGACAAGATAATGTACTATTGCATAAATACTAACAAAAATAATCATTATAACATTACAAATTACATAGACTAAAGTAGAAATACTTTGTAACTGAGATTCTAATTCTTAGAGTCACAAACATATCTTACTGTCATTACTTACTTTTGAACATATCTACTAGAAAAATTGAAGGAAGCCAAATGGTTTTACCTTACAGAAGTTGTCTAGAGTTTAGCAGCTTAATTACTAAGCTTTTAAATTGCAAATAAAATACTGCTGACACTTTAAAGAAATTTTATTACGTACTCGTTCGATCATACCTGTAAACCTGTAAGAACCAGTATTCATTTGCGTTAGCACGATTGCTTAGTAAGCCTCGGATTCAAAAGTAGATTTCACCTACTTGACATGAAAAGACTAATCAGTAAGCTAAAGTAAAACAGCACGCAAGAAAACATTATTCTTGTTACAAAAATGAACTATTTGGTTATTATAATTAGAATTTAGTGAAACTAATTACTTGACTATTTCTTTTATTTGCAAACCGTTAGCTGTTAGTAGACTGTAGGTTTTAGCATTTATTGTTATCTCAAAATTTTAAATTTTTGTGAAAATTTGGGGTTTTGAAAACAAGGCTCATCATGGCAAGCTTTCAAAATATGGAATATTTCATCTTCTCTTACACACCTTCTGATCTCAAGATCAGGGCCTACGGTTGA
The DNA here is from genome assembly GCA_001517045.1 of Pseudotsuga menziesii. NCBI lineage: Eukaryota > Viridiplantae > Streptophyta > Pinopsida > Pinales > Pinaceae > Pseudotsuga > Pseudotsuga menziesii. The sequence continues at coordinate 32,669 of LPNX010824794.1, read as the reverse complement.
AGATATGACCATCTACCCAACAATACCTGGCACTTTGCTGAATAATTTTCCTCTTTTCTCTTTTGGACAAATGTGCTGGAAGATTTCCTACATCCAAGTAGTTAGAAACATCTGCATACCAAGGGGAGTGAGCTAAAACTGCAAATAAGTGTTCATCTGGAAAAGAGTCCTCAATAGGAAAATCATCATCATTGTTAGCGAAACGAGACAAGAAATTAGTGACAACATTTTCTCTTCCAGGTCTATCTATAATGGTAATATCAAATTCTTGTAATAATAAAATCCACCTAGTTACCTTGGCATTAGTAACAGGTTTATTCATTAGGTACTTGATGGCTGAGTGGTCAGTGTGCACAAATGTAGGATATCCAGTAATATAATGTCAAAATTTGTTAATGGGGTAAAAAATGGCTAAGAACTCCTTCTCGGTAATAGTATAATTAAGTTCAGCAGGGGCTAAGTTTTTACTAATATAATAAACTGCATAAGGTACTTGACCATCCTGCTGTCCTAAAACAACTCCAATGGTAGTATCAAAAGCATCTGAAGAAATGTGAAAAGGTAGGGTCCGATTGGGTCCTCTTAGGATGGGAGCTATGGACAGCTTCTCCTTAAGTTTAACAAATATTGTCTGGCATGCCTCATTCCAAACAAATTGCACATCCTTCATTAACAGTGAAAACAAAGGAGAGGCAAGTTTGGAAAAGTTTTGTATAAATCTTCGATAATATCCAGCATGCCCCAGGAAACTTTGCACTTCTTTTTGAGTTACAGGAGTAGGTATATTTTTTATTACCTTGATTTTTGAGGGATCCACCTGGATGCCATCAGCAGAGATGAAATGCCCCAACACCACTCCTTCACTCATCATCATATGGAACTTTTCAGTGCTTAAAGAGAGCTAGGTCTGTTCACAGCGAGTTAAAATCTTTTCCAATTTTTTCAATGCTTCTTCAAAATATTTGCCATAAGGAGTAAAATCATCCATAAAAATTTCCATACTATCATTAACTAATTCTGAAAATATGTCAATCACACCTCTTTGAAATGTTGCTGGTGCATTGCATAAACCAAAGGGAAGCACTCTATATGCAAAATTTCCCTAGGGACAGGTGAAGGTAGTTTTATCCTGGTCTCCAGGAGCAATATGGATCTGATTGTACCCACTAAACCCATCTAGGAAGGAGAAGAACTTCTTCCTAGATAAGGTGTCAAGTAATTGATTGATGAAAGGAAAGGGAAAATGATCTTTCTATGTTGCCTTGTTCAGCTCTCTATAGTCCACATAGACTCTCCATTTACCATTCTTCTTAAGTACTATTATGAGTGGGGACACCCACTCACTGTCTGAAATGAGATATATAAATACTGCTTCCAAGAGTTTCTGAATTTCTTCCTTCACTATGTCCCTAAGATTGGGGTTCATTTGTCGTTGAGGCTGGCACATAGGTCAAGAGTCAATTTTGATATAAATATGATGGGTGCACATATTAGAGGGAATACCCCTCATATCTGTGTACTCCCAGGAAAATTCCCCCTTTTATTCTTTTAAGAGACTGATCAGACGCTTCTGTTCATCTAGGGAAAGACTGGGGTTAATATTAAGGTTTTTTCCAGACTCTACCTCGATAGGAACACTTTTAAAATTTCTCAATACTGGAACTATATGAGTGTCATTGACTAATGCCTCTTCTGTGAGATTTTCTTGTTCTTCCTCACCTAGAGTAATATTCAGGATTTGATAAATTTCCTTATCGACAAAAGTGGGTTCACCGATGAAATTATTAATGGTATCATCTTCAGTTTCATCCTTAAAGGTTAAGGCCTTCCCTATTGTTAATAATGGTTGAACGCCCTCTTCTTCCTCTGGCTCCATCCATAACATATTTTTAGCTTCTAAGCTTAGTCAAGCTGGAGGATAGAGAGTGAGGTTCTTTATCTCGGTACCATCTAATATGGTCATAGCCCCAGATCGACAGTTGATGCAAGCATCAGCTATAGCTAACCAGGGTCTTCCCGGGATCAATGGGTGTCCTCCTAGCTGTGACTTGGGTTGTAAAACCAAGAAGTCAGCAGGGTACTCCCATGAATCAACTGAGATGATGAGATCATCCAAATTCCTTCAGGTTTAAGAGTGGATCTATTTGCCAGTTCTAAAACGGTGGGGGTTGGCCTAAGATTAGTGAGCCCAAGTTTTCTTACAATTTCAATAGTCATGACATTAATTGTTGCTCCTAAATCTACCAGTATGTTGGGTATCTGTGTATGCCCAATCTGCACAGTGACAGTGGGATTCCCAGGATCGTCGTATTTGGCCAAGAGGGTTTTTCCCATTATCAATGCAGATTATTTCCCTATGACATGAACAGTGGGAGGATCCCTGGGTTTCCTTCCTAGTTTCCTTGTACACAGATCCTGAACAATTCTAGCATAGATAGGTACATCTTAAAGGGCCTGAAGGAGGGGAATTTTGACATAAATATTTTTTAACTCTCCTAAAAGGTTAAACTGAGGTTGTCGCACTACCTTTGGTAGCATTAATCTTTTAGGATACGGTGGTTCCCTAATCAGCTGGGTAGGCTGTGTGTCGATAGATGTGTCGTCCTGTGTTTTAGCCAGCATATTAGTAGGATATTCAGCATCTTCAATAATGGGGGTCGCTGCCTTGGAAAAATAATGTGGATTCGTCCCTTATTCATGAACAGAGGATGGAACATCCTCAATGATCAAAGGCTCCACTACCTTTCCTGATTGTAAGCGGATATCATTACAGGGTACAGGTGTAAGGGAGTAAGCAGGCATGTTGATAGTCTCAAACTGATGGACTATTTTATTATTTGGGTTAGTATTAGGTTGAGCAGGCAGCTGATGTCGTATCGACATATTGGGGACAACATTGTTCTGGACTTGTAGCTGCGATTGCTGATAAGGCTGAGGATATTGAGGAGGATATGACTGTTGAGAAAACGGTTGATGGGGAAGCTGTTGAGAGGGTTGATTATGGGGAAACTGGTTCCCTGGATGGAAATTCCTCCATCCAGGATACCAAGAGTTTGGTTGGTTCGGCGGCTGTGGTGGCTAAGCCTAGGGATTCCAGGAGTTAAAATTTTGCTGAGAGGGGTACCATTGAGGATTATAATAAGATGAAGGGAATTGTGTATTCATATGCTACATATTATTCCAATTATTCATGTTATTTGAAAATGGAAATGAGTTTGGAGTCATACCTTGATTTCGAGGCTTCCAGGGATTCTTTTGTGCAATAAAGTAGGTTGGTTCCACCTCTGGAGTTGATTCCTGCAGAACGGACTTCACTTGAGGTAGTGACGGGCATTATTTTATGTCATGGTTTAGCTTGCATAGCTGACATACTTCTATCTTGTCGAGTGGGCACTCCTTCAGAGGGTGGTTCTTTCTACATTTAGGGTAGAATACACCTAGTGTGAGGTCCTCTACTTCTTGTTTCTGCTTTTCCCTCGGGACATCTATTTCTGAGGAGATGGAGCTCATCATTTCTGTTTTGAAATTCTCGAGGATATTTCCTATCTCTACATGGGTGGCTCCTCCATTAGATGACTTCTGAGTTTTTTCGAAGACATCACACTCTAATTTTTCGTGTTTGTCCCACTTATTATTCTTGGAAGATACCCTGGAGTACCTTTTGCACAGTTACACAATTTTCTTGAAAGACTTCTTGGAGATATACCCCTTTCCTAACAGGCTTAACATATCTAGGCAATCATCCCTAATCCCATGAAGTAGGATTATTTTGAGCTCATCTAACCCCATATTAGTCTGTCTAGCTCTCTACACGTTATATAAAAGCCTCTCAACAAAATATTCCAGACTTTCATCATCCTTCTATACCATTTTAAACAGTTCTTCTCTCTTATCCTTGGTATTGCAATACTCCTGATATTTCTTCAGGAACACCTGTTTCATCCTATCCCAATTAGTGATAGTTCCCCCGCCAGGCTCATAAACCAATGTAATGCATTGTCCTTCAGAGTGGCAGGGAAGAGTTTCAGCTTCTGGGCATTGGTGGTGTAGTCGTAGCTGCTACAGAGGATATCAAATTCAAAAAGAAATTCATCTGGATCCTCTGCTAATTTTTTATAAAAGCGGGGCAACACCGATGGCGATATATTTTTCATCGGGGCTATCCCTTCTGGTTGTTAAATTGGGAACTGAAGTGTAGCCACCGTCCCTTTAGGAAGGGAATTACCTTCATTATGATTATTTTCTCCCATTTCCTCTTCCTCTTTGGACTCGTGTCTGTTACTCATATTTTCTTCTGTTTTATCCTCTTCGTTCTTCCACTGATCGACGAATTTATGATGGAACTGTGTCCACTCCTCTTCAGTCACAACCTTCCCGTTAATGTGATAGATCAGATCTCGATCAATTGATCCTGCAGTACTAACTCTTTCCTCCTCTGCAAGGATATTCGAGGGTGTTGCAGCTCCTCGTGTGTTCTCCACTGTAGAACTTGACGCTGCCACTCTAGGGTTGACAGGGATTTTTCTGATCAATGTTTCCTGATAGTGAGCCCTAGTAGAAGAATTGGTTCTATCAACTATATCGTCAATGAATGTTCTTCTCCCCAATTCTGGACCTCTCCCACGGCCTCAGCCACCTGCAACGTTAGTGTTCTATGGGGTTGTGGGATTTATAAGATGATCACACTGTACCCTTCTTGTATTCATGCAACCCAAAACATGCAAATGGAAAAAGAACTGAAGCATATTGAATAGAGACAATACTGGATGCAACTACAATAGTGTCTAATATTTATCCTCCTCGGCAATGGCGCCAAAATGTTGGGCACCCGATATGCAAGTTAATTAAAGCTAGCATACAGAGTGTTCAATATTTATTGTCAACCCAGGGAAGTCTTTTATTTGAATGATAATATGCACTATATATGCTTTAAACACTAATTTGTTGTAAGTAAATAATCCTACTCTCTGCTCAGCTATCCTCATCCTAAAAATCCACTTAATCTAGTTTACTTTCTAAAGGATACAACCACAATTACCTTTTACTATTCTTAATCTAGAATTGAAAGATTCAAGAAATCACATCTAGATTACTCTTGCAGAAAATGAAATCATGATTGCCAAACCATCTAGTGATTCACCCAATTATCTTGATATAATTATTCTATAAATCCAAAGGGTATGAATTGAATTCAACTATTCTAGAAATTCAAAGTACAGGAATGAAGTTCTGCAACTATAGAAGCAAAGGAATGAACTGCAAAGATCTACAGAACAACAATTAAAAGAACTAGGGATGAACAGAGCTGGCATAGCTATCACACAGTTGCATAAAAGACAATTAGCCTATACAGTTGACTGAGACACCATACCACTGCAACTTTCCAAGAGATGCAATTAATAACACACTATAAATCAATAACTATTGCAGCTTACTATGAGGAAAGGAAATTATCACAACATCACACAACTAAATAAATATAATTCCTAATTAATTTAGCAATCCCTATGGGAAGGCGGGCCTAGCCTTCACACAGAAATGCTGGAAGTAACGCACGTTAAAACACTAAGATCTGAGTCAAACTCCTTGTATTAGAGATGGCAGATGAATCGCACAATCCGAATCACAGCTGATACAATAATTTGGTTAAAAGTTTAACCCCTAGCTCAGAATAGCTCCCCATATTTATACAATTTCGATCATAACATCCTATCCCTATTGTTGGGCAGCCATGAAGATCTCTGATCTTCAGGCTGCCTCAATTAAAATAACTGTTACAGTCGTGGCAGGATGAGAATAGAAGATATAGGGAGCTGTTATTCGACCCAAAAATAATGATCCTAATTGATTGAGAAGATATCCCACAGATCACAGCTACTTTTGAGTAGCGGCACACTATTGCCTCCAAATCTGTCGCAATCTATTGTAGCTACCCTTGTACAGCTCACATGGAATAATACACTGGGACTGCGTTCTTTGGGCAACGATGGTATGGATGGCGATCAGCTTTAACAATGAATTTTTGTCCTTCCCTTGGCATATGAGACCTGCTACACCTGCATTCTCTATATCTTGAAATACCTTTATAAACCATCATATGTTAGCATATTTTAAGATGTAGAGCCTTGATTACCACAATCTTAAGCATTAATAAAATAAGACAATGATTAACCATACCTTTGTGACTTGAAGGGCCAAGTGAGGGAAAAATGTCTGTTTAGCATTCACAATAGGGTAGGATGAGGCAAAAAGATGTGGATAAGGGTGGCCAAAAGGGGCCATTTTTGGGCCCAACAATTATCTCATGTTGAAAAGGTAACTTCTAATAGAATACTAATGTATTAAGCTGCAACATTTGATCTTGACATAGAACAGAAGGATGTGAAGATAATATTTATTCATGGTTATCTTCAAGAATAAATTTATATGAAGCACCTCGAAGGATTCACAATGAAATGGGAGAAGGAGATGGTATGCAAGTTCAAGAAGTTCCTCTTTGGCCTAAAGCAATCACCAAGGATGTGGTACCAAAATTTTCAATTGTATATCCAACAAATGGGATTTGTTGATCACTGTGTGCATAGCAAGAGAGTATTTGATCATCATATCTATGTAATCTTGTATGTTGGAAATATGATGTTAGTCAAATGCAACATAGATCTGATCAAGTAGGTAAAACTACATATGTCCTCCAAGTTCAATGTGAATGACTTCGGTGCAACTCATTTTATTCTTGGAATGGAAATTAAAAGAGATCAAGTAGGTAGACAACTTTGGTTAAATGAGAGTAAACATATTTAGATTGTTTTAAAACACTTCAACATGTAGTGCAAATTGATTAAGGTTTCTATTCCTATAGGAGTTAAATTATCTATTGAACAGTGTCACAAGCCATAAGAAGAGATAGAGCACATGGCACATGTTCCTTATGCTAGTGTTGTAGGTAGTATGATGCATGTAATGGTCTGTACTCGACTTGATATTTCCCATGTAGTGAAAGTATTGAGAAAGTACTTGTCGACACCTCGAAAAGAGCATTGAACCACTATTAAAAGAGTTTTCAAGTATTTTCATGGAACCATATATTTTTCAATCTACTACTAAGGAAAACCTAAAACTAATAAAATAATAAATGCACATGTTTTTTTTCAATTTTAACTAGGATAGAGATCTCGACCATAGAAGGTCGACCAATGGATATGTTTTTAAAATATTCAGTCGGGAAATCAATTGGATGAGTAGGAGCAAGTCAATATTGCACTGTCAACTACTGATCCTGAATACATTGTAGCTACTCATGCAAGAAAAGAGGGAGTATGGTTTCAAATATTATGTTTACAAGTTGGTAGTAAACAACAAGTTGTTAGGTTGAATTGTGATAGTCAAAGTGGATATGTTTTACTACTGAAGATGGGTTGTTCTTTACAGCTCGAAATGTCGATATTAACACTTATACACATGATTTACACTATTCCAAAATAACTGCTCGTGAAAATACCAATGAAACAAAGATTCGAGATACCATTCAAAGGAAAAACATATTGATGTACAATACCATTTTGTGATAGAAATGGCATAGAACTAAAAAGTTTTGTTAGAAAAGGTAGACATGGTGAAAATACTGTAAAATCACTAACCAATTTTGTGAGCTCCAAGAAGTTTACTTTGTGTAAGGAATCAATGGGCCTGTCAGTCTTGGTCAAGTGAAATGAAGTTTTGAAATCTCATGTGTATGGAAAGAAAAAAACAAGTGTGAGAATGATGAGGGGTCAACTAGAATAGTTACTAACTATAATTGAAGTTGATAGATGGTGTTGAGTCTAATAGATTGACTAACTAAGTTTAATACTCGATAACCAACACTAGTGAACAAGAATTCAATGAGAATAAAGAGGGAGATAATTCAATGAACACTCGGAGGATGAGGGCTCGACTAGTGGTAAACCAAGGATGATTTAGTCAAGTCAAGTGTAGAAAAATAAGTGAAAATTTGTCAGAATTTATGGATCACTATTAATGGGGAAGTTTGTTTTATCTAAATAAGGTATCATGAGCTTCTGTATTGCATCTATAAATATATAATGTAATGTGAAATTTTAAATGTAATAAGCACTTGTAAGAGAAATTGAATGAGTTGAGAGTAAGTGTAAGTGAATTCATGCTCAAGCTATAGTTATATTGTAAATTGTTGTTATAAACAATTCATAAGAGAGTTGATAATAGATGAGTAGTAATGATCACTAGTTTGTTGTTTTTTCCTGTAAAAGGTTTTCTAGGATAAAATTTTGTGTATTATGTGACTATGTTTTTGACATTGTTAAATTATTTTATACCTAATTGTTAAAATTGTTATGCATAATCATTGTAATAGATATTAGAACCCAACAATTATGAAACAATACTCAAGAGAGGGACCTAACTAGAGATCCCTGTGATTAAGAAATTTCTTGAAGAATTACCGGACCTGTAAAATAAATGTACATTGAAGTAAAACATGTTCATTACTTTCCCCATATATTTTTCACAAAGAAAAAATATTTAGACCACCATTGCCTCTCTTTTGCATAATATCCCATGTAAGAACCTTAGCTAGTATTGCAAGGCACATTAGTAATTTCTATTTTGTTGGGACTTTCTCCTTCCAAATATTACTTGACCACCATACATCATCAATTATCCATGGGATAATGAAAACATAGACAATTTGTTGCTGTTGCAACAGCTTCCCCAAATTTTTTTGTTATTTTAGGGCCCCTCCTTTTAGCTTGTTTAGAAATAGACTTAAATTCATTTTCCATATTCAAAGAAGTTCACACCGGAGCACTTAGTTGTTTTTGCAAGCTCGAGCAAAGATGGATTTTTAGGCTAAGTAAAGCTTAGAGTTTTGCTTCGATGCGGTCAAAAGAACTTGGCAAGTTGAGCCGACAGTATCGGAGGAACTTGATGAGTTAAGCTAATTGGACAACAAGCATAGACCTTTCAGAGTGCTTGAGTAAGACCGCTGAAACGATCGATAGTAGAACACCAGTTTTTCCATAAGCATGAAATTGACAAGATTCATATGGTGATGACAACATGTTTCAGGGAAACTCGGTTAGTGCCGCCGAAAAAATCACAAGACAAAGTGAAAGAAAAATTAACAAGGGACGTCGAAACAAATTTAGGTGCAACTCAAGAAATAACGTCGACTCAGTCGGTGATAGGCGATCGAGCATCAAATATTTTTCCATGCCAAACGACGTTTATGGTGCCACCAACCGCATTTATTATCCACCAACCCCATTTACTAATAGGCTTTGTTTCATTTGTATAAATACTGCAGAAGTTTTTTTTGTTTTATTATTGCAAAACGTCATTTTACACCTCCACCAGTCATTAGAGGACAAGACACAGCCCTATTATGCTCAGCTAGTGCTCACAGCCTCTCTGCGTCTGACAGGTAGGTCACCTTGTGCCTTCTTTTAGGATAAGTAGAGTATGATTTCTATGCAATAATTTGATGATGTTACTATGAGATTATGTGATATACTTAATTACAACATAGTTGACTCTTGGACTTAGTCATGTGGTACTAAGCACTTGGCCATGTGTGACCCATAGCCTGATGAATATAATTTTACAGTCATAGTAGGAACCATTAACCGCTAGTCAATGAGTTAATTTCTTAATAGGAGTCCATGTAACGAACTATCTAGGAGCACTCTAGTAACTCCATTAAAGTTTTTTCCTTTGTTCCATCATTCCTTGTGTCGTTCATTATGAGGGTTAGTTTCCTTTTGAAAGTGGAAGGCAATGCAAACCAACAAATAGCTCATCTCTAGGCATCCCTAGGGTCGACCTTTTCCTGCCCAGAAAACTACTCCCTAGGTTCACATTGGGTATTTGAAACTTCCTCATCGTACTATTTGGGAGAGTGGTCATTGGTTTAGGGTGTACCCGCTGTGATTGTTCTCCTTGCTGAGGTTTTATAGTGAGTAGGGTAGTGCCTACACTCTGAGGGAGCTTGAACAGCCTTAGGTTACTTTGAGCAATATCCGTATAGATCCTTGGTATTTTTTTCCAAGTAGGGAGGGCATTAACGATACTTTTGGCTCAAAGTGGTATAGGGCTATAATGACATATGTAGTACCGGTTTGAGGTGGTGGGTAGCTCTTCCTAATTATTTCCTCCAAACATTGAAAGGTCAGGAGTAATGGGATGTATTAATAAGCGGGGAAGGTTGAGACCGAAGTACTAAAACTAATTTGAAGTGCCTTTTTTAGTAAAGGGAAAATATAGTTGTTTTTATGCGATGTGTATTTTCTTTTCTAGAATTAACATGTATTAGTTCCACCTGAGATATAAATTGGCATCTCCATTACTTATTAAAAACACATCTCTAGAATAATTCTCATTTTTCAAAGAAACTTCGAAGCTTCTGCCTCAAACCCTTAATAAAAAAATCGATTTTTATTTCATGATTTCATAGTCCATCATCCACCATTATTCATTCCAATAAGCCTATCGGAGATATGAGTGAGTTAGAAATTTTGGATATACAAGTATCAATCACCTATAAATGGTTGTTCTGTGATGCCCTTGAGCCTAGCAACACCTTCTTCACGCCCAAGAGGTAACTTGGGCGCCCATGTTGGCAATACAGTTTGGTCGGAAGACTTGGCAAGGGGAACCTTCACTAAGTGACAGAATAGAGAGGGGCATGTGGACTGAGTAAGGGTGCGCTCCCACAAACGAAGCCCACATTTGGCAAGTGTGACACCTTGGCACATTTATGGTTGGTAGCACACTTGAGCCTGAGCACTCGTTGATGGATGACACCTTGGAGGAGCAAGGAGAATGACACCTAGTGATGAGGCATCAAACAGACCATTGAACTGAGCACCCATAGAAGGTAGGAATGACACCAAGACGCAAAGGACTTCAAGTGCACATTGAGGAGGACACAGTGACAGAGAACCCAACACCCAACCAACAAAGCCACTAGCAAGAGCACATGAGGGGAAGTGGACCAAGTGAATGACAGTGTGTGTGGACCTCGAGTAAGCGTGTTCGCTAATAGAGGGGGGGCACCCACCTTTCAATCTCACACTCACTCAAGAGGAACTATAAAATGACTAAGGCATTTGGCAAGTCATTAAGCAAGTTTGGCTAAGCAAGAGCAGCAAACGTAGAGGAAATAATAGTCGCTAAGTAGCAAGCTAGAAAGTTAGAAGCGAGGGTTTTTAGTAGAATAGTGTTGCACCAGCGAGAAGATGCTTCCTATAAAGGAGCCCAGCTTGGGGACTGTTCTTTAAATGCTTAACTCTATAGTTTTGGTGTGGTATCTCAGTTGTGCATGCACCGGGAGCTCTGTCGATTTGGAAACTCCCTATTTATGTAATATTATCTATATTAGTAAAAATCTTTCGAGGATCTATGAGTTGGAAACCTCACCATCTTATATTGTTGTGATTTTTCTTGTGTTGCTGGATAATTTAATGTGTAATAGAAAAACGTGCTAAGTATAAAAGTGATTTAAGATAAAAAAAAGTTTTTTTAATAGAGAGGCATAGTCTTTCGGAGAAGTTTCTGGGTTGGCCATGCCCCCAGAGCGCTCCCAGGAAGAGCCGCATGGACTTAGTCAAGTGCATCTTAGCACTGCGACTCGATCCCGTGATAGACAATATCAGAGTTGTGTTAACAGCTAAGTACAAAAAATGAGTTGACATAGTTTCTAGCATCACAGGTGCACAGTTTGGAGGACACAGTAAGCTTATGGTTTCCATGGGAAGTGTAGGACAATGAAGTCACCTTGGGAGAGGTGCTAAGGTGTTCCTGGTTGTAAGTTTCCATGAAGGAAGAGATGACTTAGAGGCGTGCTCGCTGAAGAAGAGATCCTTTGGAGACTCTTGCGGAGGTCGTTTGTTGGACACCTCCACTATAGATGAAGTTGAATATGTAGGATTTTTCCACAAGTGTTGTGACACTTAGGTGCACTTCTAGTTGAAGAAGTGCTCTACAGAGCACCTTGGAAAAGTGCTCAGGAGGCTCATGGAGAGCGCTCCATCATAGTGCATCTAGAAGAGATGTGCTCTGGAACAACATTAGGTGCGCTAAGGGGAAGGGCATCCAGAGTGCGCTGTAACAATGTGCCCCAGAAGTAGTGTTTTGCAGAAAGTCTTCAACTTGTCCAAGGAAGAAGGAGCACTCCATGGAAAGGAGTTCCCAACACAAAAGGTGCGCACCCGCAGCCGCGTGTGCCATAAGGAGCATAGGCGTCCACAGGAGAAAACGTGCTCCATAGCATAAAGGCGTGCTCAGAAGGGCCATGCGCTTTGTAGACAAAGGCGCACTCTACATAGGAATGCATGCTAAAAAATTGGAGAGAACACTCTGGTCAGAGAACGCTTCAGAAACATAACAAAGGTGCACACTAGAGAAGGGAGTGTTAGCAGAAAACACACCCAGAGGAAGCATCTACCCACAACAAACAAATTTTTGCACTCCGTAGTAGTATGAGCGGTAGAGAGAGCACGTCCATGAAGAAGTGCTCAGGGTGAACTCCTGCAGGAGCATCCATCACAACGCATTTGGTAGTGCGCTCAGTAGAGAAGTGCGTGGATAGGAGCCTCTGTAGCACATTGAAGTGCCTGCGGAGGGAGAGCTTCGGGAAGCTCAACAGATTACAATGCTCATTGGTAGTCGACATCCAGAAAGATGCGTGCTCAGAAGAGCATCCACAAGAGTTGGTGTCAGAGGGTACAAACAAGGAGAATGCTTGTCCAAAAGTGTGTGTGTCAACAGTTGGGAATGCCTGTGAAGAAGGTGCGCTTGGAATAGTGTGTACCGCGGAGAGAAGGAACGTCCAACAAAGGGGAACACTCTAACAAAACATGCGACGTGTGTCTATAGAAGAGCACCCAAGGTTGTCATTTCATCAGTAATAGTGTGACATGCCAGCAAATAGAGTGTTCAGCAAAATGCCTCCGCATAGGTGCGTGCCGCAACAAAGTCTGGGAGTGTGATAGAGAGCGCGCACTCCATAGGAGCGTTAAGTGAACGAGTGCTTCTGCAAAACAAAGTGCGCTCAGGAGGGAGAAACCACAGGAAAGTGGGACATCCATGAAGATGCACTCATAGTAGCGCATGATGAACACTGCGCCCAGTGGGTTGGCTTGGTTTGCTATGCCAATAAAGCACCTGGAAGGACCACTTCAGTAAGAAAGGTGACATGTCATGGAGAAGTTCCCAAAGTGTGCTCAGAGTAGTGTGCTCAAAGTAGCTCACGTCAATAGAATGAAGAATGCTCGTCGAAAAAGTGCACTAGGGAAAGTGTCGGCAAATGAAGGAAGTGCCCATTGAAGGTTCAATCAGGTGCATTTTTGCAGAACTATTGGTGGATGGTGTGCTTAGTGTGCTAAGTGCGCTAAGGCAAAAATAAGGTTGCTAAAAGGAAGTTGGCGACCAAGACAGCGTGAAAATCTCGAGTGTGGTGTAGTGGCATCATGGAGACTTAGCAGCAACAAAGTAAAAACAGAGATGGTTGGAACAAGTTTGTAAGAAGCATTGGCAAAAACGTCTAAGTGTTTGAAAGAAATGGATGGTTTATTGTGGATGGTGTTCTAGACATAGGTTGAAGGTGGATTGAAGTGTGTTATGACAGAAAATGCATAATTCACCAACAATTTGGTAGACCAAGTAGTTGCGGAGGCACCTTGCAATGAGGTTAGAAGGATGCCAAGCATGATCGCAATGAAGGTTTGGAGCAAACACTTGGTGCAGACAGCTTAGAAGCTGGCAAGTACAGAGGTATTTATAGGTTCACTTATAGAGATGACCGAACAACTTGAATTTTGGAGAAGGCACACTCTGAAAGCTTACTCAATATCTTGATGACCAAGATGACCAAGACATGCTTAGTCTTGGACATGGGAAAAACAATGAAGGTTTATGTTGGAGCGCAGTCTAGTCAAAGTGGACAAGGATGTCAAAAGGAACGAAGTACCTTTGACTGAAGTAGCGAAGGATTTCAACAAGCATGCGTCCAAGGGAGTTGCGAGAGTTAGACTGTAGGACAAGATGACTTTGAGAGAAAGATGAAAATTTGTGATTTTTGAAGACATGGAGTTGGTGGTGACTCTATGCATGCTTGCAATGAGTCCTGAAGGAAATGAGGTGCAACAAGGAATGAAAGTTGGAACAATGAGCTCTCTTATCCAAGATAAGGATGATGGAAAGACTCAACCATTGTTTTATGGGGAGTTGGATGAATAGGTTTCATGGGAATATGTAGCAACATTTGAGAAGGAAATGAGGCTTTTTATTGGCAAGTTGAAACATGATGGATGGCAACATCACTTTGGTTTTGATATAGGTTCAAGAGATTACCATGATGGATCACTTCCTGTGACGAAGGCAATGAGACCAAAGGCACCTTGTGGAAGGTTTCCTTAGAAAAAATCAGTCAAACCATGCGTAAGCACACGACTAGGGTAAATTCAAAACAAATTGTCTAGGATAGTTCAAACGTTTCAAAAAAGGTTTTTCCAAGGATCAGCAAATTGTGGAGTACACTGAAATATACTTCAGAGATGACGAAGTTCGTTACTTTGAGTTGGATTGGCATAGTACTGATGCATGAGTAGGTGGAAGGCACAATAGCTGGACCATGAGAGACTCTTGAATACTCTCAGCTGCGATAGTAAATTGTGGATTGTTCAGAAGCATTGGTTAGAGGTAGCAGTTGCAACATGTTCCTAAGGATGGAAGTTACTTGCGAATGTTATCAGGACGAAAACAAGTTTGAGTGGGGGAGGATGTCACGACCTTGAGCCTAGCGAAACCTTCTGCACACCTAAGAGGTGAATTGGGCATCTATGTTGGCAAGATGGTTTGGTCGGAATACTTAGTAAGGAGAACCTTGGCTAAGTGACAGAACAGAGATGGGTGTGCAGACTGACTAAGGGTGCACTCCCACAAATGAAGCCCGCATTTGGAAAGTGTGACACCTTGGCACATCGATGGTTGGAAGCACACTTGAGCTCGAGCGCTCATTGATGGACGACACCTTGGAGGAGCATGGAGAACGAAACCAAGTGATGAGGCATCAAATAGGCCATTGAACGGAGCGCCCATAGAAGGTGGGAATGGCACCTTGATGCGAAGGACTTAGAATGCACATTGAGGAGGATGTAGCGACAGAGCGCACAACGCACAACCAACAAAGCCACTAGTAAGAGCACATGAGGGGAAGTGGACCAAGTGAATGAGTGTACATGTGGACCCTGAGCGAGCGTGTTCGCTAAGCGAGGGGGCGCGCCCACCTTTCAAGTTTGCACTCACTCAAGAGGCATTATAAAATGACTAAGGAATTTGGATATTCATCAAGCAAGTTTGTCTAAGCAAGAGAAGCAAATGCAGAGGGAGCGTAAGTCACTAAGTAGCAGGATAGCAAGTTAGCAACGAGAGTTTTCAGCAGAATGATGTTACAGCAATGAGAAGACGATAGCTTTGAAGGTGCCCAGCTTGGGGCATGTTATTTAAAATCTTATCTCTGTATTTTTGGTGTGGTGTCTTAGTTGTGTGCACGCTGGGAGATCTACCAGTTCGAGAACTCCCTATCTATGTAATCTGCTCTGTTTTAATAAAAGCTTCCAGACCTCTATGAGTTGACAACCTCACCATCTTATATTGTTGTGCATTTTCTTGTTTTGTTGGATAAGTTAATGTGTAACATAAAAACGTGTCAAGTATAAAAGTGATTAAGTTAAAAATGTTTCTGCAATAGAGAGGCATAGTGTGTCGGAGAAGCATCTAGGTTGGACACGCCCCTAGAGCACTCACAGGTAGCCGCACAGACTTAGTCGAGTGCATCTTAGCATTGTGACTCGGTCCCGTGACATGTTGTTCCTTCCTGGATTAGATATTTTCTTCTTCTATAAGCTCATAAAGATAAATTCTAAACCAACATCATGGAATTGTCAACATAATCATTATCAAAAACCACAAATACCATTGATAAAGGTTGTATGTTTAGTAATAAAATGTGGGGAATAATATTTTGAAGGATTTTGTGTGTGCCTTTATCAGTTTTATACTATGTCCCACACATTTGCACATTGTTTAAATTGCTTGTACCATTTTTCTTCTGTTCAACAAGATTTACAAATTCCTAAGAGGGGGACCAGGAAGAAGTTTGAGGTAAGCAGAGCAGATTCAGATGTGGAGGCTATATTAGACACCAGGATAGAAACCATGTTTGAATATACAAAATGAGTAATAGGAATTTCCCCTGAATTCAAATGGGGGGAATTGTATCAAATCATCCAAAACCAGTATATCCCTGATGTAGGTCTCGAAGAAATGGTTTTGTATCAAAATATCAAAAGGTCGGGCATCACCAAAGCCGCCACATGCCCAGAACTCTTTCCATGTTCGAAGGTTGTCAGATGGATTCTAGCACAAGCATATCCCACATCAAGAATCATTTTAGATGCCAAAGGGGAGGCGTTTTCCTCATTAAATCCAGCTCATACAGCGGCGACATACAAGTTACCACCACCTGAGGTCATGATGACTAAAGATTGGATCAAAGGTATAAACATAGACCCCTTGGAATATGATAAGAAAAATGATAGTATGAGGAAAAAAATTGAGATAGAAAGAAAGCATAGAATATGAATGTCAAAGCTTAAGGACCCCTTTTAGAATTATAGATTTATTGTTGAGCATAATTTTTGGTAGGGAAGATGGGACTATCTACAAGTCAAATTGGGTTCCTCTAATTTATTACATATCCTTTCAGGACACATTTTTCAATTGGTAATACATCATCCCAGACAACCTGTCATCATCAGTCGCAACTGCACAAGGAGTTCGAGTCTAAAAGAAGGTAGAATTCTATATATCTTCATACCTCATAGATTACATATTGGCTAGAAACCCATTTACTAAGTTGGGGTGCATCTGGGAAAGAAATGAATCACCAATCTACGTGGCTTATCAGATCTCATGGGCCCATCGATATGTTAGTTATTATAATCTCATATGTAAAGAGTTACTCTTGCCTCTCTACTGGATAATTTTTCATAAAGAACCAAACTGTTTGTTTGAAAATGCAATGGTTGTCATTGGTGAATATGGGGACTACTACTTCTCACAAGAGGGAACGTACATCAAAATGTATGGATGTTCCCAATATCCATCCCTTTTTCCCATATATGTAACAAAATTTGTAGTCCACAAAGAAACTGCGAGGAAATTATTCATAAATGGTATTGGCAGCTACTTGCATGATCATAAAAAATCCTCATTTCCTCCATTGTCCTGTTGTATCGGAGCCTATAAATTTTCAAGAATAAAAGGTGTTGAATATTTTGTGAAGGAACAAGAAATGTTCCATTTTTGGGAAAAGAGTTTTATGAGGAATGATAGCAGGCATAAAGTCATAGAACATTGTGTAGCAGTTAATATACATTTCAAATATGTAGATTTCTTCGAAAAGAATGAAGAAGTGTTCAGATTAGTGAACAACATGACTGATCTCAACAAACACTTTTCTCATAAAAGCGATGCCAGTGCTAGCAAAACTATCAACACTACAATGGAGACAAAAATTCAAAAACAAAAGCAAGAATCTAAAAAGAAGCAAGCAGAGGAGGCCCAAAGGTTGAAGAAGCTAATGTGTGGGCACGATATATTTCAAATGTGGTAGGGCCCACCTAATTTTTTGTTTAAAAGAAAATATTTTTGTATTTCCTATGTAAGCACAAAATGATGAATTTAGGGAATCCCTAGGGTTAGGGTGAGGGATTCCCTCTGTTTAAAAGAAAATATTTTTGTATTTCCTATGTAAGCACAAAATGATGAATTTAGGGAATCCCTAGGGTTAGGGTTAGGGTGAACCTGGTTTTTTACCCTTTTCTAGGGTTTTGACGCATTTTTGGAGAAAGTGAGGGTAAACCATAGTAAATAATAATGTTTTGGACCATTTTTATGGAAATACAATTGTGAAGGTCAAGAGTAAGGGAAATATGGTAGGAATATGATGTATGTATGTGGTTTAGACCATGTAGAGCTAAGTGAACATTTTTTTGTGTTAACGGATTACCCCCTGATGTGTGAGGGTAAGAGCTCATCGTATGGCCGGTGGACATCATAGGATCATTAGAATAGTGGAGAGACTGAAGAGACCTATGGATAAGTGGAGCTTCCTCGTTTGAACCATGGTGTCTTTTGGTTTTTTTATTAATGGTTCCTAAAAAATGGATGAGAAACATATAATGTGTGACATGTATATGGACGAGGCGGGAATACCCATGCTCGTAAAAATGTCAAAAGAATAAATAATGGGATCAAGGCTCAAAAAATGGGATCCAATCAATACATATACAAATGATGATACATAATGGTGGCCTCAATGAGAGGCTGAATACAATGCTTATATGAAGTCTAACTAATATATAGGAACAATGACATTCTCATGGAATGCAATATCATCACAAATGATGCTCTGCTGAATCTAGAGGTGTACATATATATGGACTCAATGACTGAGTGTCAAAATCTCTATGGTACAATATGCAACATCAAGTACTAGAGATACATGGAAGCACAAAACTGTGGCTTCTAAACACTATCGCCAACGCAGCCCAAAAATCACAAGGGACATGAAACTGTGTGGGTACCATAGTAGACTCACCAATGTGCTAGAGTTAGGTAACAACCGTGGTCTTTTACCAAATAATGAATGGACCAATACCCTGTACGAATCTCAATGGTGCGATGATGCAGCTGAATTTGAGCACGTGAGACAACCATACCGAGAGGCACTAATGACTCCTCTCAAGTGGTCCAAGGAACTCATCAATGCGGTGGATGAAACCAGGATACAGAGACCTCTAGGTCTACCCTTTGGAATAGATGTGTTGATGTCGACAGAGGGAGACCTGGAACTAATCAAGGAAATTATGTGTCCTTGAATAGAAGCACAACTGGGATAACCAAAGATGTTAAACAATCTGGGGACTAGCACACTAAATGGGGGAACAGGGGAAGGGGAGTACGGGGGACCCAAACTTCCTTTGTTCTGAATATGATGACAAGGTTGACTTGGAAGAAAATGAAACTGACTCATGAAAGGGATCATAGCTGTAATACTAGGAAGATAATTGCAAATGGTAAATACTAAGGGAAGTAACTGGACTAGTGATATCCAGGGGATCTAAGGAAGAATCATTGTAGAATACTCTAAACAAAGGAGACCCAATGAGGGGAAGCTTCCATACTGTAATATCATATGTAGTGGCACCAAAAGACACTGTTATGACATGATCTCGTGGATATTTAGCAAGCCCGAGAAGGTAAATGCTCGATGGTGTTTTCATTTTTAAAGAGTCTGAAAACAGGAAGAAGACTCCAGTGTGGTCTCTTTTTTTGTATGTTATCTCCTAAGTAGGGTACTTTTTAGGGGCAAAATTTCACCAATTGGTTATTTTTTGGGTTTTTTTAAAAAAAAATTCGTTATTTGGTCATTTTTAGTCTCTAATATCGCCTATATTTACATAAAATATGTTTTTTATCATAATATTCACCAAAAATTATACATTTCAGTGTTAATTATAATATTCACCTTCCTATCTATAAACATGTTTTTTTCAATCCAAAACAATCACCTATAATACTATACTTAAGTATAATATTAGAATCCTTAAAAAATATCCCGCTCCTAGGCTTAAAAAAGGATAAAAGTGTACAAAGGAGAGCTCTCCCATCCTTTGGGGAAGGAAGACTTCTTTACCATTGGTAGTCCAACTAGGCCGAAAAAGGTTAAACCTATACTGACTGGACGGTCATTCAAATAATTTTACGAGCATGAACGAAACCAAGTTTTCTCAACAATATTCTCTTGATGAGAGGGCTAGAAAAGAGCTGAAAGAAAACACATAATGAGCTTTTTCGTAAAGTATGGTCCCAATGTCCAAGAAAGCATAAAAGGATACAAAGGGAAACGTTCCTAGATGGAAGGTGCTAGGGTGATCCTTTTCTTATCATAGTTTAGGTAGTCTGAAAAAGGAAATAAATGAGGCCACATATATGCCCTTTCAAATAATTTTACGAGCGTGAAAGGAAGCAAGCATGCTCGACAATATTTTTATTCTTTTAGGAGTAAGAAAAGAGCTTAACAGAAACTCCATAATGGTCAATCAAGCAAGGGGGAAGTGTTCGATATATGGAAATAGGTTATGTTGTGAACATCGATGAAATAAATAAATGTAGAAGATTGATGGGCCTCCCTTGCAGGAGGATGGATGGCGGTTAAATATGGCCAACTGTGCAATATGGATGGAGTGGATGGCTCGTGAACATGCCAATACATACAAAGGGAGATTCGTGTGATGCCACACAAATCATGGTGACTTCCAGGAAATGGCCCAAAAAATCATAGTGAGAGAATGAGACGAGAGTCTCGTAAAAAGATAGAGGACGAAAAAGCAAACCTGGTGGTGTGAACGACGTCTCAAACAGACTCCAGATGACTCTATGACACACGAAAGAAAACTAGAGCCAATGGAGGCCTATAAACATGGGGGGACCACATGACATGTGTGATTGTTATTTTTCAGTGCTGAGTTGGAGTGGAGGACCCCAAATCTCACCTTGTTGATTTCTTTCATTTCGATGAATGGTTTTATGATCTGTGACTTGCAAGCAAGAGCTCTCATTGAACCTATGTTTTTCACTGGTTTAGATTTTGTTTTCACTCATACTGGGGCTTATTTTGATCTCAAAGGGATTGCGGCGTCGGGTCACGCTTTTGAGGGAAATTCGCGACCCAAGTCGTTCATATCAGGTTATTAGTAGCGGCCCAGTCGCACCTGTTCAATAGGTATGAACGATCTCGTTGCTCTTGTTCGGGGTTTTTCAGCAACTGGGTCACACAAAAAGGTCGAATAGGGGCGACTCATCCCAGGATGAGTTTTTGTGCATGAGTGGACTTGACAGGGACTGTGTGTGTCTGCAGGATGCCACAGGTGACATGGCGAGAGAGGGACATTGGTACCTTATGAGAGCAGGAATTAGTGGATGGGGCAATGGTGGACACACTCTCCTAGAGTGGGATACTGAAGTACTTCCATATCCCACTCACGTGTTCAGCCAAGTTGTTGCTAGACAAGATGGCAAGCTTCTGGGACTTGAATGCTAAATGCTTTATCATCCAGGAGGAGTGAATTGAGATCACGCTCCTCAATATCTATTTTCTGACTCCCTATGTTGGGTATGATCAATGACACTGCGTCGAAGCTTACCCATGTGGTGTCACTAGATGACCTCTATGAGTGGCATTGCTATTCCTTTGCGATGATGCACGTGTCATACATACTAGGGTGCGACATCGAGAGTCCTGTGACTCGGGCTGTGGCAATGATGGTGCTGCGGATCTTGTGGTCATCAAGACTTCATAATATCTCAAGCGGGAAGCTTGATATTGTGGATCATGTGCTAAGAGGAACCTACTATAGGTGGGGCTAGATGTACTTGAAACAAGTTTAGTGTTTGCTTAACCATGCCAGGACAGTGAAAGGGGATTTCTATTTCCCCTATTTTTTGTGCTCATTCTTTTTTGAGTGACTGTCGACCCTATGACTGCACCTAGAGGTATGGGAGGGAGGACCTCGCGAGCCTCGCGTGAGGAGGTAGAGAGAGATGATTATCCGAGAGGGAGTCATCCTAGTGGGTCAATTCTTTACTCGGGATATTTTTACGTAGTTGAGGCATCTACCAGTCCCTATAGACGACTACCCGTATGTAGGGATGGACTAGCGGGGAGATCCTGAGATGCCTCGACCTCTAGGACAAGCCTGGGACCTGATGGTATGTATACATGATGCTTTATGTGGTTGCAATAATATATATTTTACTAGCGTAGTGGTAGCCACTTTATGTATGTGATAGATACTGATGACATACTGTGTCTATGTGCAGACATCATACCACTCCCTCCAGTAGGTTATCAAAAATGGAGGGGTGGGGTGGAGGGGTTAGATCCACCTGCTCATCGGCACCGGAGGCACCAGAGTACATTGGAATCACTTCATCGTGATATAGATCTCTTACTGAAGGGGGTCACTGATGATGGCTGGCAGTGCCTAGACGATGATATGATCATCGCATGCTACCATGCTCCTCCAAAGTTGATCCCCTTGATGAGGACGAATGTAGTCGCTACTGAGTATGTCTGAGGAGCAACACACGATGATGTGCCGATGGAGGAGGAGAAGGACTCTAGTGAGGAGGACACAAAGGAGGACATAGACCCAGAGTACCAGGAGGAGGACTTTGAATTTGACAAGAAGCTAGTGGTGCTGCCCCTATTGCAATGGTGCACTAAGATTGTTTGTACTATATGTATGCTCAGCCAAGAAAGCTTATTGGGATTCTCATTTTTGTACTGAACATTGTGACATGATGATATATATATGCATGTGGATGCACTTTTGTATGTGTTTTTTATCATTCTTTTTATGATGATGATTCCTATATGATGTATATGACATATGTATGAATGGCCATATGATGATGCATGATGCAGTTTTATTTCCTATATGCGATGATTGATGTGCCACTCTAGAACGCCATTAGCCATTTGGTTTGCTACACTATTGAGAGTTACGAGGACATGCATGAATGTAATGGATTCAAAATGTCTAACCAAGTTTCTGGTGCACATGAACTTTCTAAAGAGACAAGGATCATGTACTCGACAACAGTTATTCAACTGGGAGACCAGCAACTGGGAGTCTAAGAAGACATCAAGGTGATGAATACTCAAATGGAGGGAAACAAATAGAAGACCAATAACACCATCGTATTCATCCTTGTTACTAGTAGAAATGCCAACACACATTCTGTTGATATGGATCAACTCATGTGATGGGGAATAAATGACCCACGCAGCCAAGGCGATATTAGAAGACCATCTACTTGCTCCATCAGCGAATCTAATGTAGTAATGCAAGGTAGGATCCATTTGGAGAAATAAAGGAAACAAACTGTGAGACTCATGACAAGAACGATGTAAAAAAAAAGAGAAACTATGACACATGTGAAAGACATGGTGCATGACTTCAGGCATAGAACCGTCAAAAAAGGAAATTGACCTTTCCTTGGAGAATCCACAGTTGGCGTAAAGTATACGGTGAGGGAATATTCATAATGGCTTAAACCTTCAGAGGGTTGACCACAATCCCCTTGTGGGATACGATAAACTGGAGTAAACACCCATCTGGGACACAAAACACACACTTGAGAGGGTTCAAGCAGATGTTGTATTTGCGACATCATAACAAAACTTGTCTTAAGTATTCTAGATGCTGTGAACGCTTCTGAGAGAGAGAGCTGAGGTAGTCTAGGTAGACCAAGATGATATGGATAAGGTCATGGAAACATAGCGTCATGGCCCACTAGAAAGTGCCCGCAATATTTTTAAGGCCAAATGGCATAACTTGATATGCAAATGTGGCCCATGGTGTTGTGAAAGTAGTCTTGTACTAGTCTTGTTTCTTGATCTGAGCTTGGTTATAATCAGAAAAACCATCCATGAAAGAAAAGAATTCATGTCCGGCACATGCGTCAATGATCTGGTTGGTGAACGGAGTGGGGAAATTGTCCTTGGGACATGCCAAGTTCAAATCACGAAAATCCATACATACACGAATGGTACCTTGTTTTTTATTAACTGGAACATGATTAGAAACCCAAGTGGTATTCGCGATGGGGTATATGAAACCTGCTTTACGTAGTTTCTCGATCTCAGCTTTGATAGCAGGAGCCTTTGAAGGGTGAATGGGTATTTGGGTTTGGAGAACAGGTGCCACATCAGGCCATGTGTTAATACGATGTTCAATGATAGATGGATCTAGCCCAAGCATCTTGGTATAGGACCAAGCGAAAATATCATGGAACTCTTGAAAAAGTGCTTTGTAAGAAGTAACTTCTTCAGGGGAGCAAGATGCTTCAAGTGTAATATCTTCGACTACCTCAGGATTGGTTGATATGTTGACCTTGATAGTTGCCAAAATGTTAGCCATGTTTCCCTCTTCAAATGCGTTGGGTGCCAGAATGGGGTTCTTGAACTAGTCAACTTTGCCATGGATAAAGTCTTTGGCTTCAACTGAGTACTGATCTGACGATGAGAGAGGGTCATTGGGAATAAAAAATGAGCGATGGTGCATATCATTCCAAGGGTATTCAAGAGTTGAAATAGATTCAAGGATCTCCTCATCATTGCTGAAACAACACGTGGATAGATCAGAGGGATCCGTGATGTGGGTAGTTGTATTTTGGCGACAGGATAAAAGGATCTCTACTCCCTCGTCATATCGGATAGGTAGCTGAAAGGATTGAAGGAACATTGAGACAAGTGAGGAGAAATTGAGGTAAGTGGCATGAGGTAGCTTGATGTACCATTTGGCCGCAGCACCCGTAAGTGTGCGCTGGAAGAACCTCAATCTAACAGAGTCATCCATAATGTTGTTCGATGAACACCACAAGTGGAAAGACATGATGTGGTTCTGGGGGTCCTCGCCTTCCTTTCCCTCAAACATAGGGATATCCGAGGGAAGTTTTGTAGGCATGGGAGGCTAGTATGCTTGATTAATAATGGGGTCATTTGTTAACATTTCCAAATATGGTAGGTTTAGACTAGCCATAAAAGGTAGGCTAGACCCGAGGTTGGCTTGGGAAGGAATAGCAATGGTGCTGATGGCTATGGGAATGTAGTTATTGTGTATTACTAAGGGCTATTGAGGTTGAATTCCCATAGCAGGGATAGTCGGAATGGATGTGGAAGGGCCATTTCCCCCAGGTATAAAATGTGGTATGGTAGGAACCACGATAGCTAGTTTAGGTTCGCCACTAGTGGGTAGCGTACCCGCAGTCATGTGTGTAGTGGTGATGGGTCCACTAGAAGTGATACCCATGATTATGGGTGGAAAGTATATAGGTCCACTGCCAACTATACCTCCGTGGAAGGGATCTGGATGCACACTAGCCATGGGGCTAGATGGGGCAGTGAACAAAGTAGGTTTAGATTGGTAGGAATTCAAATCAGACTCAAAGGCCGTGTGTGGCTCTCAAGGTAGTGAGTGACATTGAATATGGCTTCGATGGTGATGGTTCAAAGACTGAACTAAGGGGTGTTCCTCCTAATCCGATAGGAATAACGTGGTGGAGCAATGATGACCTATTGTAGTGACTTCCTAATGGTTCAAAAGGAGTCACTCCACCACCAATGTTATCTGATGGTTTGCGTATTGGGGAAGTACCCCTCACTCCATTACTTAGGTAAAACTGATAACGCCTTTGCCACAAATGACAGCTCTTGGTTTTCATCACAGGTGGGAACTAGTCAATTAGGTAAGGGTCGTTTCTATTTTCGCTTGGCAGGTCCTCTGAACGGCTAGCGACTTCAAGGTTCCTGTGGTACTCCTCACAATGAGTTTTAGGGCTATGGCCAAGTACTTCCCACAGTTAAGTGGATGGTATTTATACCCCAATCTGAATGTTATTAAGTTAAATTATTTTTAAGGCTCTGCATGGGGTCATGAATCGAGCATGTTCACTTAATGGTGTGAATGTGTGTGCATCTGTATCTAAAAAATTTCCTTCCAATCTTGAAACAAATGAGTAACAAGGAAATTTTTGTAGGAAACAAGCAAGGGGTTGTAACATAGCATCTCTGGAAAGGAAAAATAGGTCTAGATAGAGTTTGGGATAGACAGGGGTCTAAAACAGGCATGAAAAGCAAACTGTAAACTAACAGTCACTCCTATCAGAGGAGCAGACGTGATCTGGGTTGCACATGGCAGAGAAGCAGAGGCAATCTAGACATAAAACAGCCAAGTCGTGCCAAACAGAGGATCATAGATGACTGAGTCACTCGGAATAGGGTCACAGGGGCGATTAGGATCGCTCCGCCAGCCAGGATAGGTACGATTGGGTTGTTTGAGCTAGGCCGTTTGTATCGAGGCTAAGGTCGTGACCTAGGTGGCACTTATCAAGAGGAAAGGAGTGGCTGGGTCACTGGGGCTAGACAAGAAAAAATTAAAAAAGACAGAGGGGACAGGCGCCAGGGGAGCAAACACTAACGCGGTAAAGGTTCGTATCAGCTGTGAGGGGACTCGATCAGTGACGAATGAAGGAAAAAACTAAAGACAAACCTGTAGCAAACCTACATAAATAGGGATTCAAGAGGATCAACCAACGCAGTCGCCAAAACTATAACGCGGATTTCTCCCCTGTTACGTTCCAAAGCACCAACCTTAGATCAATGGGATCGTAAGGAAGAGCTCATGGAGAAAAACAAACAAACAAGATTAGTAACACAAAATAGATATATACAATGGCTAAGCTAAACAAAATAAAAAGTATTCCTTCTTTCTTGTAACGTGGGCCACTGTGGCTGTCTCGGAAGTGGTCCGCCTCTCCACAAGCTAGTTCTCCAAGTGGGTCCGGAGAATGTCTCGACATACAATGTGGGAATGGTATGGCGACGAGATGATGGAAAAGGGGTGTGTGAATACTTGAGAGCAAAGGTGTCCCAACGTACTCACAAAATGAAAAATGAGAGAAAATGTTATTTTGGAAGAGCCCTTCAGAATGTATTTATAGAATGGTTTTAAGGTATTTTGACCCAATGTGGTTACCCATGGTATTTTCTTATGGTTTTCTTATCCTTTCTCTTTTTAGGGTTTTTGCACCCTTTTTAGGGTTGTTGAATCCCTTTTAGGGTTTTTGACCCATTTTTGGAGAAAGTGAGGGTAAACCATAGTAAATAATAATGTTTTGGACCATTTTTTATTTAAATACAATTGTGAAGGTCAAATGTAAGGGAAATATGGTAGGAATACGATGTATGTATGTGGTTTAGACCATGTAGATCTAGGTGAACATTTTTTTGTGTTAACAGACCTTATCCAAATTGAAAGTTGATCATCACTCTTTTTCTTTCAAACAAACAATAACAATAAAGTACAATTTGTAATGGATAAACTCTATACCATATAAAATCAACATGATTTTGTTTGATTCAATTACAACTCCATTCTATAATCAATTGTAACTCTCTATAATGTCATTATGTTTCCATTTATTTCTTCCAAGCACAACAGGTCATAATTTGTAATTAAGAGACTCTATATCATACTAACATAGAAATGATTATTCTTAATCCAATAATATTTCCAATTTTTTTATCATTGGGAATCCTTTCTATTATCATTACATTTTCATTTACTTCCTGTAATTGTTATTTTTCAATTATCATTACATTTTCATTTACTTCATGTAGTCGTTATTATTTTCAAATTTTAAATAAATATTTTTTTGAGTTGAATGCAAGTCGCAAGAACAACCGTGTCATATCATCGGAGCTTTGGAATCAGACAATGTGCCTTGTGTAGTTATGCACAATCCACTCAAATAACAAAGGAATATATTTATCTTGGGAACCATTATTATTATTTTTATGGAATACAATAATTATATAATTTATATAAAAAAATGCATAAAAGATGTATAAGGATGGAGTATAGTGATTTTGACACAAAATTTATGTAAAATAATAGTTATTTTAAATTTCTATACATTTAAAAGACAATTAAGAATTTATTTAGAATCTCAAAGTTGAGAATATATGTATATTCGAGCTAATTTTGAAGAATGCATTTGACACGACCTTATGATATCAAATAACAATTTACTTAAAGATAATGGTAAATAATTTTGGACTTTATATAGTATGTTATTTGATGTATTTTTTATGATATTGTGATTTTATGTTTTTAACCTCTGACACCTTTAAGGTGATAGAGATCAATATATATTAAGTTAATTTTAACAAATATTTTACTACTTAATTTTACATGTTATAGGGTTTTGTTGCTTTACTTAATTTTTTTTAGCATTTAATTAGTTCAATCCTTTAGCATGTCATTGCATGAGTTCCATGAAAGAAATATGTGCATCATTTTTTAATACAAATTGTGTAATCAACTTATCCACATCTTTTTTCTATTATACTATTAACCATTTAAATAGAGTCAAACATTTCTCATTGTTTCTTTGTTTCCTTTGAGGGGATACAAAGGATTAAGAATAAAAGAAACTCACTGTCACGTCCTCGTCCCTCAGACCTGCGAAGAGGACGCGACGAACCCCAAAGACAGACCGGGCAAATAGCCCATGAACATAATTAAAAGAAAACAATGCTGGCATTAAGCATACACAGATGCATTTATCTTCAATCATACAGCGGAAGCACACATATTCATAGACCAGCATTGAACATCATTATAAATTGTAGAGATGAAGTAAACAGCAGTACTTATCTTTGATGAAGAATTCACCCGCAACCAGCTATGTCGCTGCAACGTTCCACCCAACCATAGGCCAGCTTGCTCATCAATCTCTCAGCAACGCTGCCACCCCCGAGCTGGGCATGATTCCTCCGGAATAAGGGTCAATTGCAGGCTTATACATAGCCAAGGGGACATAAGCAACAAAACAACACAGCTGGGTTTCACAGGCTTTCAACAACCAAGCCAAGCCAGCACAGTCCAAAGACTATCCATTGCACTCAGGCAACCAATCAGTTGTCACAGCTTAAAACATGGAAAACGAATTGCACAGCCCCAAAAACACAACAACAAACAAACTACAACAGGGAAAAACGACCCAACTAATCTGTGAGACAGCCAAAACCGTGAATGGCCCTTCACAGTCAGTCGTGGATGCAAAATCACGGCTCTCAGCTCACTATGTGCGTCCCAAACAGAAGAATACCTACGCGTGGGTAAACAATCGGACCCAGCAAGGAAAATAACAGAAAATGGAGGCCCTGCGTGAAGAAAAACAGCTCTGTTTTTTCCCGTGGATGCACACACAACAGGAAGGACACGATTTTTGCAGTTCGTGGGTACTCAGCAACTCGTGGGGAGAGGAAGAAAACCTGCGTGAGACCCAAAAATGCCCAGAGCCCCTGCATGAGAAGCCAACAGACCAAAATCGTGGTAGAGTGAGTGAACAGACCAGGGAGGAGTGCGTGAGGGTGAAGAATGGGCAACGTGGGTGGAGTGGGCAATTGGGTAAGGCTTACATCCTCCCACAACCACCACCACTATAGCAATAAATGCCCTCAGCCATAACTCCTCAACCACCAGCTGAGCATTAAAGAGGTTGACAAGGTTGGATGGGACAAAAGGTGACAAAAGAAACAAAGGTGGCAAAAACACAAGGTAATAAAACATGGGTTTTTCCCCATAAACCAAGGTTTGACATCCCCACCCCTTATCCTTTGGAACCATGCCCTTTTCATTTAACGTTGCACTGCCGTAGCTGGTTGTGGTTTAGTTTTAATTGATGTGCGGGTTTACATGATGCCAAATTAAAATGTGCCGGATTGCACAACATTCCATCGGCAATTATCCCCATTGCCGAAACATACACAACCAAATCGATGGTGGGGATTTTGCCTTGAGCTCCTCACCATGATTAGTTACAATATATACATCATGCAAACGGGGTCAAAACCGGGGACATGACATTACCCTCCCCCTTGGAATAACACCGTCCTCGGTGTTCCATTACATATACATATACAGTTGCACATCAAAATTTCAAAATTGCAGATCTATACCACGTTCAATCATTTACTTTGAACGTTCAAGACCAAGCCTCTCAGCTTCCATGGACTTTTCCTGCTGGCTCTCAACTTCTAGCTGATCCCGAAGTCTAGGAACTTTGCGGCTATTTCCCTCATCATGTTCCTTCATTGGGCAGTCCCGGCGTAAATGATGTCCTCCACAACTCCAGCATCTCACTGGCTGCTTCATCTTTACCTGCTCAATTTCCTTTGAGTCTTCATGCCTGGACCGTTTCCTATCGGGTCGCTTGGACGAATGTCCCATCGCTGATCTACCTTCCTTTCCTTTGCCAATTGCTCCCAGAAGGCCTTTCACCTCCCTTTGCAAACCAATAGAGTCTTGCAAAATCTGGTGGTTCATTTCACTCTGCCTTCTCTGTATCCTGAGCATCTCCCCAAGATTCTCTTGGGTCTTGGCAATCACTTGAAGGAGACTTCCAGCCAAGTCCAACAACTTTTGATCTGCTGCCATAATCAACGTGCACCACCTGGTTTCACTTTTCTCACCTGTGGAATGCACCATTGAAATTCTATCAGACCAAGCATAATATAGGCATCAAAATCAGTTAGTTAATTACCCAATTGGCATGACAGTCCAAGTTCCCTTTAGGAAACTTTCATATTTTTCATGCCTTTCCCCAACAGGCACATGAGCTCCTTCATGTCCATTCCTGGGCAGGGAATTAACTATTCCAGCATTCACAATTTACTTTAAGCAAATACACACATTTCATTTTAATCATACATGCATTCAACAATCCTTTGTTTTCACAATGCAATATATATATGTATATATATATATATATATATAATCAAAAGGCAAGAGAGAGCAGTGAGAGTTTTTCCCTTCTTTATTTTGTTCCATCCTGGAACCCACACCATCACTATGGCTTTTTCATGCTCTCAGCCTCTTTCACTTCACCGTGAATGCTGGACCAATCTCTCTTGGTCATGACACTTAGCGTCTTTGGTCTATTCCAGACCTCTAAACCATGGAGTCTCTCCACATGGTTTGTCTCGGCTGCTAGGACTCCCCCGTCTCACTAGCACCTTTTTCATTACCGCTCATTCTGAGCTATTCAGGACAGTCACATGTCCATATGCACCTCTAGGATGCTCTCATAGTCTTCGCTTCCAGCGATACCTATATCCAAACATTGAATAATTCACATGTTTAGTTTATTCTCATTGATTTTCAT